>JARBWK010000002.1:175510743-175626154 GCA_030556195.1 Anolis apletophallus
GGGGAAAGCAGTGTCTGGGGCTGTGAATCAGCTGTATCATATACCAGGCTTCAAACAAACATGCTCCTGTTTTTCAGGTTGGTATTCTAATCCTAAATATCTTTATGCTTCATGAACAAGGCACACATTTAATCATGCTTTAGGTCTTAATATGAATTTTAATGGAGCTATCCAAGATGCTGAACTTGTCTCTTGTGTGGCCCTTTTAACTTGTAGGTGAAAGCCTGGAGCAGATTCACTACTGACCAACATGGGAGGCCCAAACCTGTATGTATGATACCAGCATTCTGCTGTCATCTGCTGCATCCGTTTTTATCTCCTACTTGCCCACTCTTCAACGCCTACTGAAGCAGATTGCTTTCTCCTGCTCTGTGGGTTGAAGCCTAAGAAAGAGAGAATGGGAATTAATGGGAGGATGTTTAAATTCCTCCTCCCTCACAGTTGCCTAGACACCTGAAAAAAGCATCTGGATGAGATCGAGTCCTCCTGAGTCACGTGAGATATACCCACCCCCCATAAAAACTGGAATGATACCCTTGTAGGATGGAGGTCATTGTTCCTTCACCACCATTAAGACAAAGTTCATATCCAATCCAGAGCAAATGCCAATCATCCATGGGTGAGGTGCATCACATTGTTTTACTTCCAGAATACAGTAAAATCTATTTTGGTGCCATCAAAATTCAAGACTTTTGTCCTTGCAAATTACCTTGGAAGCAGTCATCATGCAAAAGCTATACAGGATGTTGTGGGGAAATGGCTGAGAATATGAAATCATCCTTTCACTGCAAGGCTATAACTTGAGGAACAAGGACAGTCCTGTTTATTTGCAACTATGGCTTATCACAGTTCCCGTCAATAGGCCAGCTGCAGGAAGGACATGCTGACCATAATTCTCTTTAATCGTGGATCCCAACAAACAGGATTTTCCTTCTCCCTTTCCTTCAAAAGCGGTAATGTTCAGAACTGCAGAAAGCCTACTCCTTTGGTAAAGGGGGAGGAAAACTTGTCTCAGCCTCACCAGGTAAAATGAAAACAAAATAGGTATGAGCTCGAGCTCAAAGTGAAAAGCTTAGCAAGCTGCTCTATAGCACTTGTGAGAATTTTCATTGACTTATCTCCATATCAAAATATTAAGAGGGTGGTAATATGTCCATATCTTTTCCCTCTAACCATGTGACACTTTTTAAAATAAGAATTTAATTTATATTCCACTTTTCCCCTGAGATATTATTAAAGTTGACGTAAAATAATTTTTAAAATTAAGCCAAAACATTATTTTCCAAGAGTTAAAAAGTAAATAATATTATTTAAAAGCACACGATCCCTATAACCAGTTCTGGTTATGCAACTGAAACCAGGCCATCCTGTTACTAGTTGAGTACAAAAACAGCTTCTTTGGAATCAGATGGAAAGGAGAAACAAGAGTTGTATGTCATCAAGATACTCAACTCCAAAACTCTAGGTGTCCTCTCGCAGTGGTAAATATTAAATGGTATGGAGGAAACAGAATGGAGCCCAGTTACCCATGTTGGCATGTTCTTAACAATACCTAATACTTTTTTTGTAAATTTATCCTACAAATAGTCTGCTTGATTAGGATTACTGGAGGAAATAAAACCTCTACCGCAATTTAAATGAGATGTTGACAAACTAGAATATGTCCAGAGGAGAGAGACTAAAATAATCAAGGGTCTAGAAAACAAGCCCTACGAGGAGCATCTTATATTGCTGGGCATGTTTAGCTTGCAGAAGAGAAGACTGAGAGGAGACATGAGGAGCATGTATAAATATGTGAGGGGAAGTCATAGGGAGGAGGAAGCAGGTTTGTTTTCTGCTGCCCTGGGGAGTACAACACAATGGAGCAATGGCTTCCAACTACAGGAAAGGAGATTCCACCTGAACATTAGGAAGAACTTCCTAACCGTGAGAGCAGTTCAGTAGTGGAACTCTCTGCCTCGTAGTGTGGTACAGGCTCCTTCTTTGGAGGCTTTTAAGCAGAGACTGAACGGCCATCTGTCGGGGCTGCTTTGAATGTGATTTTCCTGCTTCTTGGCAGGGGGTTGGCTGGATGGCCCATAAGTTCTCTTCCAACTCTAGGATTCTATTGTTTTAATTACTATGGCTCTTATTCCTCTGTAAATGACATTTTACTACTTATTACATCTATTACATCTCTATTACATCTATATTACTATTTCAGAGTATGTAACTGTTCAGTTTAAATGGATTCAGCCAACAGATTCTGGAATTTTCTTTGGTTTTGGCATTGATGACATTGAGCACTTTGGTGTTCATATGTTGTCCAGTTTCAAGAGGCAAATATAATAGGAGAACCAACATTAGAAACTCCTCTATTTCATTTTATTTTTGACACCACAGATTCTTTTGTACGTTCTTGGCACTTGCCTAGCCCCGCTGGAATGGCAATGAGCTTTTTTCCTTCCTGGCTCAAAATCAGATTTGTCTTTATTTCTTTTTAGTACCTCTCATCCACAAACAAAGCAAATCCATACGATTATAGTGCTTCAATATGATGGCGATGCAAATCATACATTTCTATTATACTTAACATTCAAATGATAGACAATCTATATGCTTCACCTTTCTAGTAATGAATAACAGTGAAGAACGACTGATTTAATTTTTCAGACATTTTTATGAAAGGAAGATACAAGAACAGAAGATAGCCTTACAGAGATTTGCTCTACAATGAGATGCAGTGAAGACAATTCCAAACGTAATAACTTTGGTACTCCAAGCAAGTTCAAGAGCACTTAAAGGATTTAAATATAACTGTTCAGCATATCAGAGAATTATTCCGAAGCTTTGATTATTCATATGGGTAAACAAATATATCAGCAGCAGTTATTGCTATAACTATTACTTAAAGTTAATGGGAAACTGTAGAAACCATAGTATTTTCAAGGTCATGGGATATCAATTACTTAAGAATCTGCTCATGTATTTCTCTGCTTTTGTTGTTGCTATGCTTCATTTCATTGCAGTTTCAAAATGACTGAAACGAGGGCAACGCCAATGCAAAAAACAAAAATCTCTGAGACTGTCACTTTTATCTTTTGGAAAGGTTTAATGCCAATGGATGAAGGCCAAGTACCGGTAAATGGAAACATTGCCAAGCCTTGATGAGAGAACTAAGTCTACAAGGCCATTCGCTCTGGGCTGTTCTCTCCTACAAGCGGGGAAGGATTTTCTTTCTTCTATGGGAAGCCTTTCTCAAGGATAATTCATTCCGCTTGTTTTGCTGCACTTGGTTCGAGAAGAAGAAAACAGATGGAGATAAAAGGCCCCAGCAGTGTAATGCTGCATAGAGGCCAAAGCTCAGTGTTTTGATGAGTTTCAAGGTCTCAGTGAATGCCAGATAGTACAATGCATTTCTCAAATAATGGCAGGACAGTCCAGCAAAAAGTATACAGCAATGGCATCTGTTTACAGACCACATGCACATGGAAGAAGCTGGAATTGAAAGCAGGATTTGACATTCAAAGACGTTCCTTCTGAAATGAGAAGTCTACATATATAAAGGATAAAGGGACTTACACTGAAGTGATGTGTTGTTGTTTCTTTTACTCAAGGTTCCTTATTTTGTAAAAGTTTGAAACACAATTTAGGGCCCTTCCACAAAGCCCTATATCCCAGAATATCAAGGCATAAAATCTCACATTTTCCGCTTTGAACTGGAATATATGGCACTGTGGTCTCAGATAACCCAGTTCAAAGCAGATATTGTGGGATTTTCTGCCTTGAAATTGTGGACTATAGGGCTGTGTGGAAGAGCCCCTGGGCTGGATCTACACAGACTTATATCCCAGGATCACATCTCAGATTATCTGTCTTGAACTGGATTATATAAATCTACACTGCCAGATAATCTATATAAATAAAAATGTAAGTGTCTGTTTGTGAGTGACCTCATAACTCCCAAAATACTTCACCGATTGCTTCGAAATTTGGACACAACGTAGCAATCAAACTGGCGAAGGTTTTCATAATCCAACTACGATACAGATGTCACATCTGTGACAGGTTAAAAACATGATCCACTTAGAAAACAGCACCATCTGCTGGTGGTCCCGGCATCTGCTAAGGTTCTATTTATTTACTGCATTTTTATACTGCGTTTCTCAGCCAATGGCGACTCTAAGCCTAACATCTCCTGTGTTCGAAACGGAGAAGAAAGCTCCCGCCCTACCTACTGATTGCCTCTCTCGTCTAGAATAAGGAGCCCCCAGTGGAGCAATGGGTTAAATCCTTGTGCTGGCAGGACTGCTGACCGAAAGGGGGGGGTGTCAAAGCAAAGGGGCGGGGCTAAAGAAGAGGGCCGCGCGACCCCTCCTAAATGGCCAAATGTTCACAGCCCCCTTAAAGGGGTTCACCGCCCCCCAAATTCCCCTGAGCCTCCCACGGCCCCCTTGGATCGCCTCACCGCCCACCAGGGGGTGGTACTGCCCACTTTGAGAATCAGTGATTTAGAGCAGTGTTTCCCAACCTTTTTTGAGCCGTGGCACACTTTTTACATTTACAAAATCCTGGGGCACACAACCAACCAAAATGGCACAAAATGACACTCTAACACAGTCATACATATAGTTAATAGGCTATGTTTTTAAATGTATTTATACACTCAGTGTGAAACCTGGGCCTGTTTCGATGAACACAACATAGATATCCTGGCAGGAATGGCAGAAAGACACAAACTTCCCACACAGAACTCCCATAACCAAGAGAAAATACCATAAGAGTTTGGTGGGCATTGACCTTGGGTTTTGGAGTTGTAGTTCACCTATATCCAGAGAGCACTGTGGACTCAAACAATGTTGGATCAGGACCAAACTTGGCATGAATACTCAATATGCCCAAATGTGAACACAGATGGAGTTCAGGGAAAATAGACCTTGACATTTGGGAGTTACAGTTTCTGGGATTTATAGTTAACACAATCAAAGAGCATCCTGAACGCTTGCAACAATGGACTTGAACCAAACTTGGCATATTGAACTCTCATTACCAACAGAAAGTACTGAAAGGGTTTGCTTGGGAATTGACCTTGAGTTTGGAAGTTGTAGTCCACCTACACTCAGAGAGCACTGTGGGATCAAACAAGGTTGTTGTTTGTTTTCGATCCAGAATCACAATGTTGGAAGGTTCAGTTTTGGGTCCGTTACTTTTTAATTTATTCATTAATGATCTGGATGTAGGAGTGAATTCTGAGGTAGCAAAGTTTGCAGACGACACTAAATTGTTCAGGGTAGTTAAAAATGAAACTGATTGTAAAGAGCTCCAGAAAGATCTCTCGAAATTGAGTGAATGGGCAACAAAGTGGCAAATGCGTTTTAACCTAAACAAGTGTAAAGTCATGCACATCGGGGCAAAGAACCCCAACTACACCTACCAATTGATGGGGTCAAAGCTTTCCGAGACAAACCAGGAAAGGGATCTTGGGGTTTTGGTGGACAGCTCAATGAAGATGTCAACCCAGTGCGCAGCAGCAGCGAAAAAAGCAAATTCTATGCTAGGCATGATCAGAAAGGGAATCGAAAATAGGTCAGCAAATGTTGTATTACCTCTCTACAAATCTATGGTAAGGCCACATCTGGAGTACTGTGTACAATTCTGGTCACCGCACCTCAAGAAGGATATAATGGAACTGGAAAAGGTACAAAGAAGAGCAACAAAAATGATCCAAGGGATGGAGGAGCTCCCTTACGAAATCAGGTTGCAACGCCTTGGTCTTTTCAGCCTTGAAAGACGGCGTCTAAGAGGTGACTTGATCGAAGTGTATAAAATCATGCATGGGATAGAAAAGGTGAATAGAGAAAAAATATTTTCTCTGTCACACAACACTAGGACTAGGGGCACTCCTGAAGCTCCAAGGTAGGAAAGTTAGGACTAATAAAGGGAAATATTTCTTCACCCAGAGGGTCATTGGGTTATGGAACTCACTTCCAGAGGAGGTTGTGACAGCTGTCAGCCTGGACAGCTTCAAGGCAGGATTAGACAGATTCATGGATACCAAGGGAATCAGTAGCTACTGAAATGGACATCCAAGTGCCACCTCTGTGTTGATGGAGGCAGGCAGGATTTTCCCCGGGTACTGGTTGTGGGGGGTCGGGAGCAGGTGAGGGTTTTGCCTTCCTTTCTGCTAGAGATCCCTGTGTACAACTGGTGGGCCACTGTGTGACACAGAATGCTGGACTAGATGGGCTGAGGCCCGATTCAGCATGGCTCTTCTTGTGTTCTTATGTTCTTAAGGAGGCTCACCACTTTAAGGTCCCTAAAACAGGCATGGGAAAACTTAGGCCCTCTGGGTGCTTTGGACTCCAACTCTCACCATTCCTAACAGCCTGAGGCCCTTTCCTGCTTAAGTGGCTGAGGGGGGGAAAGGAAAAGGGCCTGAGGCTGCTAGGAATGGTGGGAGTTGGAGTCCAAAACACCTGGAAGGTCCAACTTTGCCTAGGCCTGGTCTAAACGTTCCAGGATCTGCCACAGTCGAAGGCTTTGGTGATATTATGGGTTATATAGCTGTGTGAGAAAAAAAACCAACCCCTCAGTGAGACTAGGCCAAATGAGTTTTGATTGATGTATGGCCGGAGCCGGGATTCGAACCCGGGCCTCGAGCGCCGGAGCCGAACGCTCAACTCTCCCCGCGCTTATGAGGAACTGTCACTCCAGCCCCGCCCACTCCGTTGACGTCACCACCGCGTCCCAACTCTTTTTTTTCCCTTTTGTAGCTGTGTCCTACTGCTCCTCCCTCCCTCCCCCCTCCTCGGAGTGGGTGAGCCGAGCGCGCGCCTCCTCCTCCCCCCTCCTCCCCCGCCCTGACGTCACGGTGACGCGTGGCTTCCTGTCCTCGCCGGCTGTTCTGCCTCTCCCTCCCTCCCTCCCTCCTGGCTCCCCTCTCAAGGGGGGGGGTGAAGTTCGCCTCACGTCCTCGTCGTCTCTGGCGCGTGCCCCCCCCCCAATCCAATCCCTTCCGCTTGGTAGTCGCTGTTGCCGCCGCGCGCCGCCGCCGCCGCCGCATCCGGGTCCTGGCGCCGCTCGCTGTCACTATGGTCATGGCGGAGGGGACGGCTGTGCTGAGGCGGAACAGGCCGGGCACCAAGGCCCAGGTAAGTAAGGCCCTCGGCTTGCCTTCAGGGGTTTCCTGGAGAGGAGTCGGGACGCCGCCAAGAGGGGAGGCGGTGGTGGTGGGAGGCGGCCTGAGGAGGGAGAAACGGAGGCGGGCTTTTGGGCCTAGTCGCTCCCTTCCTCCTTTACTCCCAGCCAGGCCCTGTGGGAGCGGGCGGAAGGAGAGAGAGGCCTACTCACACATCTCCCCGTATACACGCAGCCTCTCTTGTGTACATCTGCATCTGTCAATCTATCTATATACACACATACCCCCCCCCCCTCCTCTATATATATCTACTAGCTTGGGTTATTTGAGAAAGGCATTGTGTGCCAAGGTGGGTCCTTCTCGTTTGTTGATTTGGCTCGCAGTGGTCTCAGGAAGTGAGTGAAGGTACTTGAAGTCCCATCATCCGTGGTCCACCCTCCTCCGACCTGCACCAGGATTTAGAGTGGGTCATGGGGGCTCTGTGTGCCAAGTTTGGTCTTGATCGGTCATTGGATGAGGGTCACAGCAGTTTCGGGAAATGAGTAAAGGTACTTCAAGTCCCATCACCCGTGGTCCACCCTCCTCCGACCTTCACCAGGATTTAGAGTGGGTCATGGGGGCTCTGTGTGCCAAGTTTGGTCTTGATCGGTCATTGGATGAGGGTCACAGCAGTTTCGGGAAATGAGTAAAGGTACTTCAAGTCCCATCACCCGTGGTCCACCCTCCTCCGACCTGCACCAGGATGTAGAGTGGGTCATGGGGGCTCTGTGTGCCAAGTTTGGTCTTGATCAGTCATTGGATGAAGTTGGCAGCAGTCTTGTGAAGTGAGTGGAGGTACTTCAAGTCCCATCATCCATGGTCCATCCTCCTCCAAACTGCACCAGGATGTAGAGTGGGTCATGGGGGCTTCGTGTGCCAAGTGTGGTGTAGATCAGTCAGTGGATGAGGGTTGCAGCAGTCTCGGGAGGTGAGTTGAGGTACTGCAAGTCCCGTCATCCATGGTCCATCCTCCCTCAAACTGCACCAAGACGTAAAGTGGGTCTTGGGGGTTCTGTGTGCCAAGTTTGGTTTTGTTCTCTCATTGTTGGGGGCCGCAAAGTGTTTTGGCCTTAAACTCCCACCATGCCTGACTGTCTCAGGCCTTTCCCTTACACCCCTCTGGCAGTTTAGACTGTCGGAATGTTGGTGGTGCTGGCCAATTAGAGGCGTTATGCAAATAATCCCACAATGGGAGCCAATCAGAAAGCTGCCACATATCCTTCCGCCCTCCGCACACATACACACATACAAACATTGACTTTTACAGATACAGATGCTATGTTTTGCTGTTATTTCTATGCTATGTTATTTTGCTGTTGTACACTGCTTTGAGTGGAGCCCCCATGGCGCAGTGGGTTAAACCCCTGTCCCAGCAAGACTGAAGACCGACAGGTCGCAGGTTCGAATCCAGGGAGAACGCGGATGAGCTCCCTCTGTCAGTTCCAGCTCCCCATGCGGGGACATGAGAGAAGCCTCCCACAAGGATGGTAAAACATCAAAACACCCGGGTGTCTCCTGGGCAACGTCCTTGCAGACGGCCTATTCTCTCACACCAGGAGCGACTTGCAGTTTCTCAAGTTGCTCCTGACACGACAAAACAACAACAACAAAACTGCTTTTGAGTCCCACCCATGGGAGAAAAGCAGGATAAAAGTAAATAATATTAATAATGTACACACACATCTATATATATGTACACACATACGCACATATATGTAGGCAGACACATACCGTATTAGTTCAGAGTCTAATGCAGGCCTGGGCAAAATTCGGCCCTCCAGGTGTTTTGGACTCCAACTCCTACAATTCCTAACAACCAGCAGGCCTGTTAGGAATTGTGGGAGTTGGAGTCCAAAACATGTGGAGGGCCGAAGTTTGCCCAGGTCTGGACTCTAATGCATTATCGAATGCAATGCACACCTCCATTTTCAATGTGGAAAAGAATACTTTGGGATGCATCTCATACTATGGAATGAATCCACTTTCAATGCTTGCTTCAGTGCTATCAAGCAATTGACTTGATTTGTATCCTGTCCTATCTCCCTGTGTGGCTCACAACATTGGACGGTAACCATTCGGATACATAATAAATTTTAAAATGCAAATAATAATGTAAACACATGCTATGAAATCATGGAGGGAGTACGTAGTTTGGCAAGGCCTTGAGCCTTTTCTGCCGAAGAATGCCAATGACTCACCAAATAACAAATCCTAGGCTTGCTTAGCATGGAGCTGTGGACATAAAAAGATAGCGTCTTTAAGAACTGGGTATGTTTCGCCTGCAGATGAGAAGCTTGAGAGGAGACATGAAAGCCATGTATTAAGATGTGGAAGGATGACATAGGGAAGAGGGAGCAGGCTTGTTTTCTGCTGCCCTGGAAACTAGGACTCAGAGCAGTGGGTTAAAATTATGGGAAAGGAGAGCTCACCTGAACATTAGGAAGAACTTCCTGACTCTAATACATGGAAATTTAAACAAAGGCTGGATAGCCATCTGTCAGGAGTACTTTGATTGTGCTTTTCCTGCATGGCAGGGGGTTGGACTAGAATAGATGGTCTATGTGGCCTCTTGCAACTCTTATTATTCTATGATGTCCCTTAAATAGGAGCTCTAGGTGCTCCTGAAGCAGCTTCCCCTTTGGCTTTGACTCAGAACTGAGATCACCTTATGACGCGAATCTAATGTGCACCCTAATTTCAGCAAGGTAATATTGCCAAAATAAGGTGAGCTTTAGATTCAAGTAAATTGTGTGTGTGTATACACAGACACCTATATACACATGTATACACACATCTGTGTACACACAAACACATCTGTGTATACATGTAGGCACATGTACACACACGCACACATCTATGTACATGTGCACACAGAACCGTGCACACATGCATGCATACAGCAGCGCTGACACTAAGAAAATCAATCCATTTGATTGTGGAGCTGGGAAAGCGTTCTATGGATAAAAAGACAAAATCAATGGGTCCCAGACCAAATCAAGCCTGAACTCTTCCCTCGGAGCCAAGATGACTAAACTGAGATTGCCCTACTTTGGACATACTATGTGAGGACTCACTAGAAAAGACAGAAAGGAGAGAGAGGACTCACTAGAAAAGCCTTGGGAAGGTGGGAGGCTGTATGAAAAGAGAAAAGCCGTATCCCAGGTGGATCAACTTCATCCAGGAAGTCACAGACCTGAGCCATAAAATCAAAATCAGTCTGTTAAGAACAATATACAGTGTGTCCCCACAATGTATACACCTTCAATAGCTAATGTGCGGTTATTTGAAGAATTGAGAAAATAAACATTGCAGTAATGAATTAATCAGAGTACAAATTGTGATTGGAGATGGAATTGGAGAATGTTTTAAAAATAATTGAACCAGAGTTTTAAAATTCCATCTTAAATTTTGTGTAAAGTGTACAAATTGTTATCGCTACATAGTAGTGTCTGCATGATTGAAGCTCAGAGTTGCAAATCTCCCATAAAAGTTTATATTGTAATGTCAATGCATTGCTGTTGGAATCTTTAATCCTAGTAAGGGTGCACACATTTTTGGGGGGAAATGTAAAAAAAAAACCAGAATTATCTGTGTGTGTGTACTGTATAAAAGATTGATATTGAAATCAATCATGGAGAAAGCAAGTGAGGTCAGTATGCTTTGAAGTACCCTAAATATGCCAGGTCCCATCTGATTTTGGAAACTATAGCAAGGTCAGTGCTGCTAAATACCTGGATGGGGGATCACCAAAAATACTATGTGCTGCCAGTTATATTTCAAAGGAAAGAACTGGTAAACCCACCTCTGAATATTCCTTTTTCTAAGAATGCCCTATACAATTCATGGGGCCCCTATAAGTTGACAGGTGACTTGAAGGCACATATACATACCCACATATTTCAGAAGTAGAGTGGGATGTGGGTGTGAAGAAGAACTGGTAGCAGACCTTTCTAATTTGGTGCCCTCAGAATATCTTATGAGGACTACTCCTATCACCCTTGGTTTGAGAAAGAGAGGATTGAAATGTTGAATATTGAAATGTTGGATGCAAAGCAGAGGCTGGTGATGGTTCAGAGCCAAGGTGCGTTTAGAGTGTGGCTGTAGGATGAATGGCAATAGTGTTATGTATTTACAAAAGGAAGGGTGGAGTTGCAGGGTGGTGTCCTGTTTTATTGGTCTATCCTGTATTGTTCAGGTTTTGTGGCTTTATGGTTATTTATCTAATTGTTTGGGAGAAAAGTGATGTCATTGGAGTGAGATGGGTACTGACAGTAAACCTGATTTTTGTAATTAAGAGGAGTCACATCAAATTCTGTGAGTAACTTTTCAAAAGAGAAGTTGAACACTTTCTGTCCCATTTCTGAATATGCAGTTCTGACATGTGTTGTTATTTCAGGTTATTTATCTAATTGCTAAAACCATATAGATAGGTGCTTCCCTATGTAAAAGATAGGCTAGAAGATAGGCAGGCTGTAGCTAGTTCTTTTTAATGGCTGCTCTATTGATCTATGTGTTTGCTCTTTTCTGCAACCAATTTTTTTGAGCTGAAAAGAATGATGAGTCATCCTCCTAAGATAGCTTAGGAGATATACCTGCTGAGATAAAAAAGGGTGTGGATGCATGTGCAGTTGTGTAATATGCACGCATATATCCTTACAATTTTGATTACAAAACTATTTGAGCCTATTCCTTGATTGGAACACATTGTAAAATTTAGTACAGCCTATCCGTTTAAAGGTGGACTGCTATTTGCTAAAGGAATTTAATTATTCACGATGAAGTTATTGGCATTTTTATTTAATCAGAAGTATTTCATACAGAGTCATCATGCATATCAGAAAAAGGTAGATGTTGAAAACTTACTTTTTGTTGCAGCCCCAAACCTTCTGTTTGGAAATATCCCTATTAATTTAACAAAACATATTCCTCAGTTCAAAATCCATAGGTTTGCATTGTACTAAACAATTCTATGTATGTATATTGCCAGGTAATTTCCTCTGGTATCTATGAGACTTTCTCCCAGATAAGTGTATATTTAGTCCATAAGTACATGTAAGTGTACATATAGGGATGTAGTGGAAGTTTTGTAGCTGCAAAGCCCTGGAATATGTTTCTCAGAATCAGCATAATGAGCTTCTTATTTTCTTGCCCCTTAGTAAAAAAAAAACAAAACAAAAAACAGAAAAAGAAGAATACAGATAGCTGTCCAGCCTCCACCTGCTCCCCTTTGCTTCAAAATTTGTAGGGTAGGATAACCAAAACTGCAATATCAATATAAATAGATTGGAAGTTGCCTTTAATAGAGTCAGACAATTAGCTCACATTGCCAACTATGATTGGCAGAGCTGCTCCATAGTTACAGGCATTATTTTTTTTCCTGTTCCTACCCAGAATATTTGGTATTACTTGGAGATCTCCAATCCAGGTATTATCAGGCTTGAACCTGCTTTGCTGCCAAAATTAGATAAAATCAGTGTGTTCTGCTTAGTATGGTGGCATACTGCTGTCATGGCCTGGCTTTGTAAGGTTATCACTCTCTGATTTAGCATATGTTATTAGCATTGTTTGTCTACGGCTGTATTGGCAATAACTTCCATCACTAGATTCCATAGTCAACTAATTCGGTTAACGTAATAGGATAGAAATGGTAGGGTTTGTGCTATCAGTCCAAGAGGCTTTTCATTTAAAAAGGGACCCGATATATTGCTGCAGCTGAATGTTTCTGATACTTGGGTGGGATGGAAATTGACAGGCAACAGAGAATAAAATATTGTCTTGCCCAGGATGCTGCTATAGCTCTCTTAGTTCATAGGAGCTAAAATAGTTTTGTAGTAATTTATATTTTAAAGATAGCTTTGGTTTATTTAAGTAACTTCAGCTTGGTTTATTTAAATCACTGTTTCTGTTTTCTTAGGATTTTTACAATTGGCCTGATGAATCATTTGAAGAAATGGACAGTACATTGGCAGTTCAACAGGTATGCTTCAGTTAAGTTCATGTGTGTCCTCCTGTTTTGTACTTATTGATTTAGTAATTAGAAATATCTAGGATATGTCTGTATTAGTAGAGATTCAAATATATTTTACTTCTTGTGTGTATGCAGCTTGTATAATATGCCATAAGTATCATATCAGAGAAATATTGGTGTCCCACATTGCACACTGTTTTAAATTTATATTTGTTTCATTGACTATAGAGTCTTTGACTCCAGATCACAGAGTTAAAATTCTTTTTTTTTTGGCAGGGGTGGGGAATAAGACTCACATTAAGAGTCATTTTCCATTTTGGAGTATTGGAAGTCAAGCATGAGACTGAACGATAATGTAATGGCTAAGGATATGGCATTGGAAAGTTTCGGTTGCCAATTTTATTACTGGTCTAAGCCTGCAAAGTGTAGCAGTGAGGGTGACGATGGTGATGAAGATAATTTGTTGTTTTCATCCAGAGAAAATAATCATGTTTAAACATTTTCTCTCTAGTATATCCAACAAAACATAAGAGCAGACTGCTCAAACATTGACAAGATTCTTGAACCTCCAGAAGGACAGGATGAAGGTGTTTGGAAATATGAACATTTAAGGTAACTATGTTTAGATTCTGAAAAAACAAGCAATTTATCATAAATAATTATGATTATTAATGTGTTTGTAAAAGTCTTAGAACATTGAGGAAAGAAATCATTTTTGTAAAAAGATGGAAATTGCACATATTTAACTCTAACACTCCTCAATAGTCCAAACATATCCCAAAATTTGGATATGTGTTGTTAAGGAGGAAGGGATGTTAGGCATAATATGTCCCACATTTGAATTAAACTTATATTTTTATTGTGTGTATAATCTAAATGGGATGGTAAAGGTTTTCCTTTCCATTTCCCTTGCAATCATGATACCTTCCTCCTCATTGTCTCTTGTACGTTTGAGGGGTCTGGGTGGGCTGGGCACTCTTTATCAAATGCTACAAATTACACAAATAATAATCAAAACCTGGTATTTTTCTGCCATCACCAAAGTCACGCTGATGAAGTTCATTTTTAAATGGCATACTGTATTATATTTAACATACATCTGAATGATATAGAAACTATTATATTTTATCTCAGCTGCATGTGTTTGGGTATATCTACACTTCACCCCAATTCTAAATGTTGGAATCAGTGTGCTCTCAATCTCAGGATTAGGATTTTTGATAATAGTTGACTTTTATTACCTATATTGTAGTAAGGATTGCCCAAGTTAAATGCCATTTTAACTTTTTTTCTTGAGGATGATTTCAGAGTTCAAGAGCCTTCACGAGAGGCCTTCAAGATTGTTGACACATGTCAGTGCTGTTAAAGTTTGGGAGGCTATTGTTCTAGGTGTGTTTGCAAACCACATATTTCTGACAGGTCTCCCTCCATATGCTATGTATTGCTAATTTGAGTAGAAAAAAAATTAAAAACCCAACCCTTTTTGTTTTAAAGATTTGTTTGGTTTACTGGCCAAATTTGTTGGTGTGATTTGCTGCTAAATTTCATCAGCACGACAGAAGCATTGAGGCCTGACACACTGAAGTTGCCTTCCCTATGTAGTCTATGTGTAGATGGCTGCCATGTTCAGGGATATGTGTTACTGGGATATAAATGCCTCATGTATATGAGAAAGCATAGGAGGTAAATTTTTATAAAATATCATGCCTGCTTCGTAAAACACTAAATATGTATTATCATTTTTTGTAATGTCCATGCATAGAATATACATTTTACGCAGGTTCATAGAACTAATACACAAGTTCCTTAAATCTTGTGAGCTTTCCTATAATATGGTGACATGCTTATTGAAGGATTTTTGTATTATTATTAACCACTGTGATGAATTTGACTACTCCTGTATTAAAAATTTTTTAGGCATTTGTACCATCTTTAGTCTTTGTCTAACAACCTCTTCCTCTGAAAATTGTAGGCAATTCTGTCTTGAGCTTAATGGATTGGCAGTTAAACTTCAGGTAATACCTTTTGTGATATGTATGTTTTGATAATTGAGAATAAATACTGTTCTTTGTTACAAACTTAATATTTTTCATCCATTTGTTTTTTATTAACCATGGGATTAAGTAGAAAAAAGAAAACTATTTGAAGAAGACTATTTTTGCTCTTATGCTTACTTTTACACATTGTACAATTTTTCAACAGACTGAATGCCATCCAGACACATGCACACAAATGACAGCAACAGAACAGTGGATTTTTCTTTGTGCAGCCCATAAAACTCCCAAAGAAGTAAGTAGGGGAGCATGGAAAAGGAATATCACATTACTTCCTACTGTTACTTTGAGACTGTTACTTTGACATATTTACTGTGTATAGAAAGAAATAAGCCCGCCTTACTATTTACCTCTTTCTTGTCTCTGAGAGATTCTTCTGTTCAGTGGCAAGTTCTTATGCACATTAGAGAATGTGTATAAGGCTCAACTCATGGTTGCATCTGCACACCTTTAAACTGAGTTATTGCACACCTTTAAACCGAGTTCTTTCTTCATCTCATGGGAGCATTGTGAAAAAGGTAGCATAGCAGTAATTTCAAGTCTTGGTTTAATATAACTTTTGCCATCCTTGGACCCTCATCTTGAAGATCCACATTGCTTGGGAAGAATGCTCTTGACTTTACTTGATGACATTAAAGTCATTTTTTTTGCCTAGAATAATTAAGAACAATTCGTAAAGAGCTTTTGGTCTGTCTGACGCATGCTCTCAGTGGTTTTGTGTTTATGATTAACTTTCATGGGCTAGTTAAGTTTTGCCCTTGACACTGTTAGTAAGGCCATTCCTTGCTCAAGTCATCGTAATACCACCCCATCTCTTCTCCATAAAAATAGATTTAAGATACACATAGGGGTGAGTCAAAACAGACCACACCAAAGGCAAGAGAGCCGAGATCGTTAGGCATAGGTTCTCTGAAACAACATCAAAAGTAAATGTTTAAAGATGACTTATGAGCAACTGTGACTGAGAACTTTTAAAAAGCAATAGGACTATTTAGCTTTGAACATTCAGTGATAATACACCAGTCTCTGATTCTACAGATCTAGAACATTGGTTGTGTCCATCTTGCTAAAAACTATTGTTACTAAACTACATTCATATTGAGTATTGCTAGTCCAAGTTTGGCTTCTTTTGCCACAAGAGAAAGTTTAGTTCAGGGGTGCCCACACTTTTTCAGCATGCGAGCTACTTATAATAAAACCAAGTCAGAAAGATCTACCAAGAGAGAAGCAGGGCGGAGCAGGGGGAGGGGCGGGGCTTGGCGCAACCTGGCTCCGCCCCCTCTGGCTTTAGCACTACCCTCCTCAAGCCTGGAAAAGCTGTGGTAGCGCTGAAGCCGGGGGAGAGGGCAGGGCTTGGCATGGCATGGCTCCGCCCCCTCTGAGAAACGCCCCATCCAGCTGGGATCGACCTCCTTTGGTCCCGGGATCGACCAGTCGATCGCGATTGACTTCCTGGGCAGCCCTGGTTTAGTTCATATCGAGAGATATTTCTTGGGAAATCAACAACACTTGCTTCCAAGTATGTTTGTTTATGAGTGAAGTGTAAGTCACCTGTGCATGTTTGAAATAGTTTTTGTTCTGGAACTTGAAACTGATGTGCCATTTGAAATACAATATTCATATTTTATTTGGTTAAATCTTCCATGTCAGTCAACAAGGAAAAGTATTGTTACATACAGTCCACTGTTGATAGTCTAATACCACTCTTGCTTTCTGTTTTAGTGTCCTGCCATTGACTACACTAGACACACATTGGATGGAGCTGCATGTCTTCTGAATAGCAATAAATATTTTCCAAGCAGGTAAAACCCCAGTGAAATCTTGGATTTTTCAGTATTTGTACTTGGTTCTCAAGGAATGTTTAGATTAGTGAATCAATTCTCACTGTAAATGATTCTTGACATAACATTAATTACTGTTGTTCCATATTGTGCATGCTTAAACATTTCACACAGTAACAATAAGTTAGGTCTTTCTGTAATGTTTACCTTTTTTTTCTTTTCAGAGTTAGCATAAAGGAATCGTCTGTAGCCAAACTAGGATCGGTCTGTCGTAGGATTTATAGAATATTTTCACATGCGTATTTTCATCACCGTCAAATATTTGATGAATATGAAGTAAGTACTCTGATACTATGGCTACAGTCCTGTGATTTCTTACCAGGAATCAAGATCCATTGAATTTAGTGGGACTTGCTGCTAAAATTATCCTGCAGTCATAAGCTTTTGAGAATGAGCATTACACTATGCAACAAAATTTGAAAAATGTACTGTTCCTAGTTTGAAAGTGTTATTTCGTGTTTAATTGTGTGGTACTTACTTTGAAAGCAGTTGTTATACTTCATAAACTTGGTTTTTGTGGCTGCTAGAAACTGTTGAATTGGTCGAGAGACTAATGAGATATTCACTGAAAAACTAGAGCAAAATGTATAACGGGATGTCCCACAAAAAAAAGTTTCTGCAGTTTAATAAACTTTTCCCATATTTTTAGAACCAAGTAGGAAATTACATTTGTAACCCAGGAACAAAAAACGTGTAACATAGTGTTATTAAACAGGGTGGATTTTACTCCTGAGTATAGATGTTTGGGATTGTTCTGTTAATGGGGCATTGTAATTGAGATCATATTGCAGTTTATTTAGTTATTTACCGTGTTTACTTCTCAGCTTTCTCAACCCCAGAGGGGATTCAAGGCAGCCTTATAGCAGACAACAATTTGAAATTTGCAGTTGTCTGAATAGCATTCTTGGCTTTTATAAAACTCCAGCTTTGCTTCTAAAATCCACTTGTAAAGGGATTTTTAGATATATGGTTAGATCCTGTTCTTTGTCTCCATAAAACTGGAATTGGTTGAAGTCTAAAATATATGTGTACCTCATACATATTAAAAATGTTATTTTTAATATGTATGGTATGGCACATGGTATGTGTGCACTAATTACAATAAGGATATATGAAGAGTCAGTTATGACTTTTTATCACATGCTTGATATATAAAGGCTAAGTCTGGGATAGGCAGTGGAACCTGAGGTTTGAAAGCAAATCTTCCCTAACTGTTCTTGATGAAGCATGCCTTGACCTTGGGATCGTATAAATTTTCACTAGGCTATTAGCTTGTGCATAAGTCATCCAGTGTGTTAATGTTCTAAGTCTAAATCTGGTTACCAGTCCCAGTTTAGAGCTGACCTGTTGAATAAATGGGATTTAGTAAATGACTTACTATTTGGCAAACTAGCTGGGGTCAGCAATTGCATTTAGGCATGAGCAATTGTTTAGATAAGAAGGTGACAAAGGTCTCTAACTGTCTATATGTAATTCTGTGTCTAAAACATTGCTACTAGCTTTTTGGCATGCCCAGCTCTACTAAAGTTCTTTGGGCTGCTTATCCATGCTTGCTTCCTGTACTTTTTTGAGCCGTAAGAGTAAATTATTGGGCATTCAGGTGGGCTACAGTATAGTATACTGCAATTTGTTTCTTACATAGAGAGCTTTATATAGAGAATTATAACTTAAAGTGATCCTGAATAACTTTGAATAATTGTGCATGTGTTAACCTGTGCAATTCTCTCTGTGGTCTTAGAATGAAACCTTCTTGTGTCACCGATTTACCAAGTTTGTGATGAAATACAACTTAATGTCCAAGGATAACCTGATCGTACCAATTTTAGAAGAGGAGGTACAGAATTCAGTTTCTGGGGAGAGCGAGGCATGATGAGTATCGTGGACTGAAATGAACACATAATTAACATTATGTACTGTATATACCATTTTAGAAACTTCAATCATGTATCTTTAGAGCTTTGTTTAGAATACTTTTTGTATGCTGTGTGCGTTGCCTCTTAATATGGGATATGGTTTAAGTTATTCATGAGCTGTATATTCTTCAATGTGGCACTCATGGTTTTTAAATACAATTAGAATTATCTGTTTATACTGCCTGTTAATAAAAGAATTTACAGTTCTGTAAAATTGCTGCTAAACAATCATTGGATCACAATCTTCAAACTTTGTCCAGTTTAAACCTAAAGCTTCTTGTACTAATGAAGTTGGAACTTTACGTTTATAAACTTGCAAATCCATTTAATTCTAGATTTTGTTATATTTTGTAGAAAGCCCCATTATTTTAGTCTCCAGGTTTTGCTTTTGGGTGTGCGCATATAATGTAGTAAACTATGGTAGTATGTGTGTATCCAAATATTCATTATTACTGTATTAATACCAAAAGGATAATTTTATTATGCTGCCATAATGTATTCTGGAGCTCTGTTTCTTTCTGGACTTGCCTTTCTGTATCAGTGGAGGCTTTCTTATGTATCACGACAGGTCATGTGTTCAGTCACTTCCAGGAAAAGATTCCCCTCCATATTTTCTGTACCTGTACTTCTCACTAATGGATAAAGACATTGTGCATTTCCTCTTGCCTACAGTTAAGTACTCTGTGGCTTATACCTTGTGCATATTTATAGTAATTGCTTACAGATTATACCTCGCATTAAACATTAATGTTACACTACAGCAGAGTGTGCCAAAATAATCTTGTAGCAAAAGGATTCCATTTACTAGAAACGTTGGATCTTAACTGTCTGTACTAGCTAGTTCCTACCTGTCTTCTATCCAAATAATATCAGCTTTTATGTTTCAGTAATTGAACACAACCCACACTTCCCCAAATCTAAATGTATGTTTGTTAAATAGAATTTTCAGGTTTGCATTAGAGCTAAGGTTCCACGAGGACTAATTAATGGAGTTTGAACTATTTTGAATGCTGTAGAACTAAATATTTTTTAAAAAAACAACTATGGAAGGCTTTGTTATGCTGGATGTATGTGAATGCAGATATCTACAAGAACTAGCACTGTTGTTAGATCAAACTGGATGAGATTTTAACTTTTGAAAGTTGGCGTATGGTCCTTTCCTGTTAAAGACATAAACTGGGACTCCTTTTCCTTCTGAAATTGGCTTTTTATGTGGCCAAGCGAGCTTTATTTAATCTGCTTCATTTTGGCAGTTACTCATTTAAACAGAAATGAAGCTGCAAGTTATTACCTAGTATTCATCATTTTATTTCAAAGTACACATTAGACCTGCCTTAATTGCAAAAAATTAAAACAAAACAATGGCAAATTTGACTCATCTCATAGCAAGATTGATATAAATGGAATCCAAAAATGAGACAGAAACAGGATCTTCATTGAGTTTTGGCACAAGCCCCGCTGTAGTTGAAAGGCTGGTGGCACAGCTTTGGAGAACTGGGCTGGACATTCTTCAGGGGGTTGACACAGTTCTTGCTTCTTCTTGTGTATTTTAAAATGGTTTTGAAGGTTAACAGGGTCATGATATCAGAGGGGTTTTAGCAACAGCAGTTATGTCGTGATGCCTATATGTAAGTGAGGCCTACATTGGGCAACATCAATCTGAATGAAATCTCAAAGCTTTTGGCTGAGGAGTTTCATTTCGGGAGATACCAGGATATATTTGGCAATGTCAGGATTGACTGCTTGCTTCAGTCAGAATATGAATGGTGTCATATAGCATTTCTGTGAAATTGTGTGAAATTGTTTGAGGTTGCAAGAAAATCTTAACATGTCTCCTTGTACTAGTAGATGCCTCTGAAACAATTATTCTTAAATAATTCCATTTATGCTGCACTGTAAACTTGACTTTATATGACAGAAGTTAAGTTAATAATCTAAATAGGAAACTGCTTCTAATGTTCCTTAATGCTGTTGACTCAAGTACCTCTGATAATGTGTGTGCACATGTGCCTGCCTGATATTATGGAACTTCAGTGAGAATTAAGTGAACTATTGACTTTGTATGGTAACTATATTGAAGGTTTTAACTTGCATTCTGCATTATAGGGAAACTGAGCTATGTTTGTCTTTGAATTACATTGTAAAAAGTAGAGGTTGCAATTAAATCTTTTTCTTTTTCCATACCAGTCTATTTTGCTAAATGGTTCTCATTTTGGATTTTATATATATATAAAGGTACATCTCCCTCCACAATTCTTTAACCGAGAGAGGGACACTTATCACTTCAAACTTGAGAAATGTTAAAGATGAGCTGTTTTACTTTATATAAAGCAGTGCTGTCCAACTTCTAACCAGCCAAGGGCCGGACTTGAGGTCACTGATGACCTGGGGGGCCGCGAAGTAGGAGGAAGCCAGATGACTTCCTCCTCCTTCACCCCTCCTCCTCCCCCGCGGACGCGCCGCAGCTCCAATCGTGAGCCGCGGTGCAGGGAGGGGAAGGAGGAAGGGCGAAGGAGGAGGAGCCAGCTCACTTCCTCCTCCCTCCCCGCCTCCCCCTCCCCGGCCGCCATTTTTTTTTAAAAAATAGATTTTTAAAATAAAAAAATAAATATGGCGGCCGGGGGCATAGCGAGGGCCGTGTCCAACAGGCTGGGGGGCCGTGTACGGCCCCCGGGCCGCCAGTTGGACAGCCCTGATATAAAGAATGTCTTTAACTACCCTGTGATCCAAAATCATACAAAAGGTATCAGGATAGGTGTGTGCATCATAAAGTAGGAGATCTGAACACTCATAAGACTTTATTTAAGTACAAGTTTGCCAAAATAGTCTTCCTACTTAATTTGGGGAGGGGGGGGTGAAGAACATGATACTTGATTTCCAGATAATTTGTTCCTAATTAAGGCTATGCACGGCCATTAAACAAAAAAAGGCTTTCTGATATTTCATACTTTATCCATTCTATATTCTGGTGTATCTTTCATATTCAGTACAGTATAGAGAAAATTACACAGCAAGAATCGAAAGATCTGTGAAATGGCAGTAGGCTGCCGCAAGTTATGCCTGTGCGTTGGCATAGAGCTTGGTGTATGGCCAATCAAGCCTGATTTGTTGGATTTTCAAAATTTTCAAGTGGTTGATATGAAGGGCCAACTGTATTACAAACTGAAAACAAACAAAAGTATTAAGCTTTTCATCACTTTTTAGATTTAAATACAACAGTACTCAAATGTGCATTTCGAGCCGTTTTTTAATCTGTTTTTGATGTTCTTGTTAGTATTATAACTGTTCAACCATTTATGTGTTTTTAAGGCCTTTGCCTAATACAGACATAGAATGAGTATAGTTTTGCCATTCTCTTTGTTTCCTTTTGTAATCTTATTGCAATCATATTTGGGAATAATTTCCTTGACACAGTAGGATTTGCTCTTATATAGCAAGAAATACATGCAAATATTTCTTCCTATATAAAGTGTGTGTATATCGGAATAGAGGATGCTCAGTTTTAAACATTCATGCAGAATGGTTCTAGAAACCACATCTTAATAGTAGCAGCTATGGCAACCTTGATTATGCTTTCCTCCTTAAACAGCAGAGGTGCTGTTGACACCAAACATCAGATGGCAGAGCTGTAGGAATTTGAGGGGTTTTAAAAATATGCGAGACCACTGAACTAAATAATAGTAAGCTTGAAGAGGCCAATTGCCTGACCTGGGACACAGCTATCATATTACATGCTAATATGCAGTGATGTTGTAAAAAAATGCAAATAGCATTAAATAGAGGGAGGATTGAGAATGAACTGGAGCATTCATTAAGAGATGTAGCTTTCTCTGTGGTGTTGAAGCACTCTTCTCTGCAAGTACCATTTGCACTGAAAAAAATATATCACATGGGTTACATTCCTTGCGTGGTTACCCAGATCTCAAGAATTACCCCCATATCAGCTGAAATCATTCGCATTTTAAAAAGAAATCTGTACATGATATACAAGTTTACAGATGACATTTTGAGTAACTTGAAGTCTCAGACAAGTCCATATGATTCACAGAAAGTGAATTTAAGGTGTCAGGCTGAAATTTGTTTATGATCTTTAGACCCAAAAACAGAGAATGTGGCCTAACAGTTAAATGGTCTATGGCTTTTAAGTACCACTTCTATATTATTGGATTCTGGACTAAAAGCACAGTGTGAGTTTAAACTAAAGACCTGAGCAAGATGCCTAATTCTTTATGTACAACTTTTATTTGCTCTTAAACCTTAGGAAATTAAAAGTAACCCATTAAAAACACTACCGTGTTTCATTTCCATACTTTGGAGCAAGTGTTATGTTTGTCAGGAGAGCAGAAGCCAACACCACATCTGCAGTTATTTCCTTTTCAGTTGTTAAGGATGCCTGCTGAGATTATCATCAGTGGCTCATAGCCCCATCATAGGAACAATAAAATTGCGGACTCTTTGTTAGACACTACATAAATGGAGTCACACTAGGAGTGTAAATGCTGAGTTGGTAAAAAGTCCAAGCTTTTCCTAAACTGACAATGCATATAAAAAAGTAAATCTATTTTTTACATTTTGGAAATAATATATACAGGTCCTTCTAATCCAGTGCCTGGTCACATGCAAGTGACCTGAGTGACTCCATCTTCTTGGTCAAACTGCCCATCATCTAGTTCCTTCAGCATGTCATCGCTCCTGCTGAATCCAGGGAAGCTTCCAAATTGAGCCGATCCATCCTTATCCCAGCACTGCGTAGGCGGTGACAGATGAAACTCATCTGTAGGGTGTAGGTTTTGTGCAGGTGGTGAAGTAGCAGTGTCTAATCCAACACTTCTGTTTGAAACTTTGCCTTTTTCTTCTCTCACTTGTCTGTTAGTTCTCCTCTGAAATATTAATGACACTTTGAATTAGAACAAGCTCACAGGGACAAGGACTTGATGAAACATCAGCTAGGAGTTCAGTGGGAAGCATGAAGAGTTGAAGGTTTGTAGATCAGTGTTTCTCAACCTGGGGGTCAGGACCCCTGGAGGGGTCACGAGGGGGTGTCAGAGGGGTCACCAAAGATAATCAGAAAACACAGCATTTTCTGTTGATCATGGGGGTGTGTATGTGTGGGAAATTTGGCCCAATTCTATCTTTGGTGGAGTTCAAAAGGCTTTTTGATTGTAGGTGAACTATAAATCCCAGCAACTGCAACTCCCAAATGTCAAGTCTATTTTTCCCCAAACTTCACCAGTGTTTACATTTGGGCATATTGATATTCATGCCAAGTTTAGTCCAGATCCTTCATTGTTTTGAGTTGCCAGTGCTCTCGGGATGTAGGCGAACTACAACTCCAAAACTTAAGGTCAATGCCCACCAAACCCTTCCAGTATTTTCTGTTGTTCATGGGAATTCTGTGTCCCAATTCCTCCATTGGTGGGGTTCAGAATGCTCTTTGATTGTAGGTGAACTATAAATCCCAGCAACTACAACTCCCAAATGACAATCTCTCCCTCCAATCCCACCAGTATTCAAATTTGGGCATATTGGGTATATGTGCCAAATTTGGTCCAGTGAATGAAAATACATCCTGCATATCAGATATTTACATCACACTTCATAACAATAGCAAAATCACAGTTGTGAAGTAGCATTGTAATAATTATATGATTGGGGGGTGTCACTACAACATGAGGGACTGTATTAAGGGGTAACAGCATTAGGAAGGTTGAGAACCACTGTTGTAGATTCTTCTGTCTGATCCTACAGGCCTCCTTCATTGGCCTCCTTTGCACCAGTAAGAACATTCATGTATATTGTGTGCAGCTACATTCAGAGCCAAACCTGGCATGCTGTTTTTCTTCCCCATCTTCTTAATTATGTGTGGCCAGCGCCAAACAGAGCCAAGTTCCCAGGAGACTAAAAAGCCTTTCAATGCTGAGTAAGTGAGCTGGAGGGGAACTCTGCCAAGGAATAACTTTGTACAGTACTCTTACATTGTCACAGAGATCAACAACTGATTCAACAAGCATTGAACCTGTACTCTAGCACAAGGGTACGTGCTCATTCCTTGCACTAAAGGGTCTTTTAAGTATGTCTCATTAAAGGAGAGCCAATCTAATGACCTCTGTGTGTTTTGAACTACAACTTCCACTAGACTTCCACGGACAGCTAAAATGGCAGGTGTAGACGGATATAATCCAAAAACTGCAAATGGATCCAAAGTGACTGACTAATGCTTCAAACATACCAGAGTGGAGCCATCTATGCCCATCTGTTTGACTGGTACAGACAATTAGATACAGAAGCATACGGTTTGGCTTTCTGAAGCCTCTTTTATTGTAACGGAAAATCTCCAGATCCTGGATTAGTGTGTGGGAGGTATCAACCAGAAAGTACAGCTAGTTGATGTACCTCACCTACATGCTGCGAGGCCTGAAAACTGGCTATTACATCAGAGTTTTTCAGAGAAGTTAATGCAATTGCTTTGTACAGCCTTTCGAGTATGTAAGAAATCTTAATTACTGACATCCAGTAAATATATGTTTTTGAAGCTCTGAAGGCCCAGTTCCAAAACAGTTCAATATTGTGTGCTTGAATAACAAATAAAGGTACAGGGAAACACATAATGAGTATGATTGGAGGAAAGAAGGCCACATCTTCCCCGTTTCGCAATGGAGCCTTCCCAGGTGCACCTTGGCAAGGGACAACCCCGGTTTGACATTATGGAACCCATGTGGTTTCCAGCTTCTGTGTGGCTTCTATGGAAGGGGGCTCATCAGATGGGACAATTTTAGCGTCTCAGGACGCTTCCACCCTGTCCTTGGATGTTTTCCTAAAACACGGGAGCTTGTCCATGTGCTGGATCCAATGGCGCCAGCAGAGGTCCTTGCCAGGAGGACAATGCTTCTCATGTGTGATGTGGAAAGCATTGCTGTGGAGGAGAGGCTCACAGGGTGACAGATTCGCTCTACTGCCCACTCTGTCCGGCGGCAAAGCAGGACATTTTGCCCAGTCTTTTTGATGAGGTTGCAGGTAACCTGGAGTTAAGGCTGGTCCAACAAGCCCTGAACAGGGGGGCTGATGCTTATGGAGACCCATGTAAGAGGAGGTAGGTTGGATTGGTCCTGCTCTCCCCCAACACTGCTCTTCATTCAGTGTCACATAGCACTGAAATTCTGGCAAAGAAGCAACTAAAGCATCAGCAAATATGCAGTTGATAAGACCAAAAGAGATGTAAAGAAAACCATCCAGACAAGCTTTCAAAGACTGGACTGGCAAGAAGGCATCCAGAGCGGTAATGACGCTCCATGTAGTCATGTTGCCCACACGACCTTTGAGCCATTTATGGACAATGCCGGCTTTTCGGCTTAGAAATGGAGGTGAGCACTATCCCCCAGTGTTGGACACGACTAGACTTAATGTCAAGGGAAACCTTTACTTTACTTAGTAATATTCCTCTCTTTGATATAGAGGATATATCAATCAATCAAAACTTTATTACGGTCACAGACCAGCACAAAGCGGGCACAAGTGCCCTAAGAGGAGAAGGACAAGATATATCAAACTTTTCAAAACTTTAGTATTTTGTGTAATGGGTGTTAGAGTAATAAAGACTGGATGTAACACAATAAAATGTTATATAATATTTCCCCCTTGCCCTCTATACCACTTTCCCTCGATGATTTACTAGATATTTGTTAAGATTTAATTTACTAACACTAATACAGGTACCCTACCCTTCCCCCTTTCCCCACCATAACCTTTGGAAATGAGTAATAAAAATAAGATTTTAAAAAGACAACTGTCCAGACAAGCTTACGGGCAAGAAGGCACCCAGAGACCAGACATGAGAGCAAGGCTGTAGGATTCTTTATAGATTCCCCAAGTGGACTGAAGCACGGGTTTTGTGACCTCCCCCTCCAGAAGGCCTAACCCTAATCCCTTCAGCTGCTAATAGACCAGCTGTTCCCCCTCCCTGTCCCACAAACTGGCTTTTGGGAAGGAGACTGGTGTCTAGGGTGAAGAAGGCTCTTTGCTGAGCTCTCCCCTTTCTTGTGCTTGCGGCTTTGAAGCTTGGCAAACCATCTGTCCTGATAAGTTTTGGGGTTCTTACTTTTGTCTCCGGGCCAGGGGCGGTCCTACAAGATAGGCCAAGTAGGCGGCCGCCTAGGGCGCCATCTGGGAAGGGGGCGCCATCCTGGCCGCATGGGGCGCCATCCTGGCCCTGCCGATGTTCCTCAGACATTTACATTTACATTGGGATTCTAATTTTGGACTTATGGGAGACTCCTATGAATTATGAGTCGGGTGATAGGTAATATATTCTGATTTTGATGCATTTACATTGCATTTCTTGTTGATTATTATACAGTTCTGCTTAATATTGTCATACAATATAATACAAATACAATATAACAATAGAATAATGATATATTTTATATTACATGTAATATTACAAACAATATTGCAGTATAGTGGTATTGTACAAAATAGTAATATATAATATTTTATTTTACTTTATTTTGGGTTATTTGAGTTTTATAGGAGTAATGAAAATATTTAGTAGAGGATAATTTTATTTAAATAATTTTATTATTTTATAATAATAATATAATAGAATGTTACATTATATTATAATGTCAATATATTATAATATAATTGTAATGTAGTATAATATAATTATGATATAATATAGTATGAGTATGGTATATATTGTATATACATTGATACAATATAATACTACTAATGGTATTGTGATATTATAATTGTATATTTGTTTTACATGGGGGGCGGCAAAATAATGTTTTTTGGGGGGGCACCAAAATAATGTTCGCCTACCATTTAAAATTACCTCAGACCGCCCCTGCTCGGGCACAGCCTTAAAAAGGAAGTAAAGGCAGAGAGACAATTTTTTCATCCTTTCATCTCACCTGTGATCCCTGCAATGGAATGCAACTTCTCCCAGGGTCATATTAGGATAGAAAGAGCTCATTTTAAGTTCTGTCCTGCATGACTGCAAGCCAAAAATAATACGCCCTCAACTATCAATGGGAATTTCTTCCAACATACATTAATTCTCTCTTGCTGTATGTTGGATGGGTACAACCTGTGATCCAACAAGGTAGTTGTAATCCACCACTAGTTTATTTTTACTGAGAGAATGGTGGATCACCCAATTTTTGCAGGAAAGGGGACAAAGGAGCCCTTTGAAAAAACAGCTGAGGCTAGAATGCGACGATCACAGATACTGTCTCTAAAATGCAAACATAAAGAGAGATTAGAAATGGGAAGACCTGGGGGAAATGGAAAAATGCGAGGGAAAAAAACATTTTTTTCTGAAAAATTGAGAAGTGTGTAGAATATGTTCTTTTCCAATGCTAATTAATATATCTTTGACATGGTATTCAAACTATATAACATGGAGACCTTAATGAAAGATTTCTGAAGACTTTTTGTTTCTACACACTTTTTTCCAGAAAAAAATGGCTTTGGAAAAAAAACCCCAATATTTCCCCCCAGTTTTTCTGCGTTTTTACCAGGCCTTCCCATCTCTAAGAGAGATCCTTTATCTCAGTTTTGAACATTGTATAACAGCACTTGTATTGCTGAAAATAAATATATAGATTTTAAAAAGAACTTGACATTTCAGATTGTAAATTGAAATGCTACCAAAAAAGGCTTCTGAAGGCCAACTTTCCTTTATTCACAAGGATGTATTTCCTTCCTGTACCTATTCATATTTTTGGTGATAGTCGTTTATTACATTATAGAATTATGGAGTTGGAAGAGATTGCATATGCCATCCAGTCCAACGCCTTACCATGCAGGAAAGACACAGTCAAAGCACCCCTGACAGATGGTCATCCAGCCTCTGTTTGAAAGCCCCCAAGGAAGGAGCTCCCATCACACTCCAAGGTAGAGAGTTCTACTGCTGAATAGCTCTTACTGATAGGAAGTTCTTCCTAATGTTCAGGTGGATTTAGTTATATTTGACCCTCTTTGGAGGCTTTTAAACAAAGCTGAATGCCCATCTGTCGGGGTGCTTTGAATGTGATTTTCCTGTTTCTGGGCAAATTGGATGGCCCACGAGGTCTATCCCAACTCTATGATTCATGTCGAACAGTGGCCAAAAGGTAACTACAACAACAATAATAAAACCAAATAAATACAATTACACTACAACACTGATTTAACATAGAATAAAAACGCATCACTAACATAAGGAGCAGCAAGTACCCCTTCCACAGCCATCCAGTTTAAAGGCCAAAGATGTGAATGAATAAAAAGCTATTTTGTCCATCCACAAAAGGGCAACAGGAAGGTGGAAGGAAGCAGCCTCATTGCCCTCAAATAGGCTAAAACGGGTGCTCAGAACGGAGATCGCGATCACCAGGGTGATCTTCGGACTTCATCCTGGTGATCTTCAGGCCCCTGACCAGGTTTTTTGCTGTTGGTCCTCTTCAAGCGCCCCTGCACGCTGCAAAGAAGTCCTCCGTCGTTGCTCCTCCCTGCTCGCACGCTGCCTCCAAAAGCTCCAGAGTCCAAGAGGCAGAATGGGCCCCCTCTTTTGGATTCTTCCTCCTCCCTCCGTCCTTCTCCAGCCACTCAGAGTCGTAGGAGACCAAAGGGGGCGGGCCTGGATGATGCAATGCATGGTTGGCCCCGCGCGCATGCGCAGAAGCGCCCATTCTGCCTCTCGGACTTCTCGTGAGCTCTTGAAGGCGGCACGCATGCTGGCGGCGTGGAAATAGGAGCAACGATGGAGGAGAAGAAGAAGGACGCTTTGGGGTCATTTCCTTACCGCATCTCAAAGGTCGGTCTTTTTACTTTGGGGTGGGTGCTCGATTGTTCTGTGGAATGTCTCTTTGTTTATTTTTAATGTTTAAAAATGGTCTTTTAGGTCCAAAGCCTCTCTGCTTGCTTTGTTCCTTGAGAAATATATGTTGGGGAATATGGAAATGTGGGAGAAATGGGGTGGTTGGATGTATTTTTGCATGCCCCTTTGTTTACCTTGCTGAGTATTAAATGGCCTTGTAGTTCAAAAGCCTCTCTTCTTACTTTCTGGCTGATAATATGTGTGGTAATATGGCAGTGTGGGAGAAATGGGGTGGTTGGATGTATTTTTATGCTCTGTTTTATATTGTTGTTATTAAATTGAAATGTTGATGTTTTATAACTTCATTTTATGTAAACTGCCCCGAGCCTGCTGGAAGGAGCAGTACATAAAAATGAATAATAAATATAAATAAATAAATAAGAAAATAGTTATACGTTTTACATTTCTGGGTAGGTGATCTTTGGGACTTGGTTTTTTAATCAGTAGCTCCCATGCTGAAAAAGTGTGAGCACCACTGGGCTAAAATATATTAGCAAAGAGCAAGAAAGTGCTCTTCAGTTGCTTTACCCTGAATCAGTGGAGCAAAGCTGAATGACAGCCTCTCCAGCAACCAGCACTCACAGGGCGGTCTCTGCTGAGACTTCAAATGGGCAACAGTTAAATAACAGCCGGCCAATAGAAAGGGAAAGATGGCACAAAAACTCTGTGGAGCTTCGAATGTGCCAGTGCTTTTGGGAGTATTTTGGCCTCAGGCCATGAAGAACCAGTTCAGCATGCAGCTTAATAAATACATCAAGGAGAAGTGGCAAATGGTGGGGATATTTAAGAGATCCATATCCCTCGCTTGCAAGAACAGTGTTAATAAAGCAATTCTCTACGAAAGATCCCTGCAGACTATGGAGGCAGTCATTGCTCCTGTATCACCTTGTAAAGCTTATAAAGGTGCCCAGGAAAGGATGGTGTTAATAAAGTGGAGGCAGTCCTTGCTCCCATGTCACCGCACCCATCTCAGGCAGCTGCATAATGGTCAGAGTGGTTTTTTGCTCAGATCATAATGCCAGGGAAATCCCTCAGCTGGCCCAAGGATCATCTGAGGTCAGCAACTGCACACAGCTTTTCTGAGCCTTTCATTTTTAATGTCTTTGTCATCCCGCGAAGAAACGGCTTAATAGTCTGATAGCGCATCCTGGCAGTTGCATAACTCCACACAATATGCTCCTTATTGTGGAGAAAGGGAGGGGAGGGAGATGTCTGCTGCTGCGGTGATAATGAAGCCCTTTCTTTCCCAGCCAGAGACAGACAGAATTTGTCCAGTTGCCTTGGACGGCAGGGATACGTTCACATTTTTCCAGTGGTTTTGCAGCACATCCAACTAAAATCTTTGGTGGGAAAGCAGCAAGGAACAAGCAAAAGAGCACTTTGCCTGATACATTTTAGGCCATAGAAGAAAACAGGAGAAAAGATACACAAGTCAGCCAAAGCTAGCTGAACCAACACTCTTAATGTGGATCCAGAGACCCCTTGTATGTGCCAAAATACACTTTTACTTGTACAAAGCGGCACTGCAGGATTAATCGGATTTTACTCTCCGAGTGTCATTCATTTTTCCCCGTCATAAAACATTTGAGAAGGCCCCTTAGTTCTCAGAAGTGACTTTGGACATTTGCTGAAATGGGAGAGAGAGAGGACTCAAAAAAGCTCTGTTGTAGAGTTTCAGGCGCCTTCTGTGGTGTAAGATGTCTTTAAGACGCAGCCTCTTGTGAATACAGCTGCAGGGTATTTATACTAAAGGCAGTGTTTGAAAAGGTGCTTGCCAGACAAGACTTCGGAGGTAACCTATGTATGAAATAAATGACTACCTTACAAGATACTGGACTCTGTTGGGTTGTGAATCTGTCCACTGATGGTTCTACAACGAACATCACACGGTGTCAGAAGTAGGATTGAAACTTCACCTGTACTGCAATTAGAATCTGTATTTTCCAGGAAGAGTGCATCAAGATATGGAGTCACTTTGGCCCCCTCTTCCTCTTCTTGCTATGAAAGGTAATACGGCTGAGAACTGTAGACGGTGGGAACAGGCTTTTCAGTTATACCCTAGCTTGAAATTAATTATATAGTCTCTTATGGAAATATCCGCAAACCCCCCTGGTGGTAAAGACCACAAGGGGCTGTGTCTTAAAGGAACCTTACACCACATCTACTTTTCGTCAAACAACAATATACTTTGATGAAAAGGGCCGGACTTTAGCACAACTGGTTAATCACCAGCAACAATACATCTTACCAATCGAAAGCTTAGCAGTTTGAAGCCGGGATCGGGATGAGCACCTGACCTTCAGCCCAGCTTACTGTCTACCTAAGCAGATTGAAAACAGCTGTGAGTAGAGAAATTAGGCACAACTAAAGTGGGGAGGTATTTTATGGCCCCATAAAGGAAATACCAGAAAATGCCGGTGATCAAAGGAGGAAGAAGTTCTTCATCAGAGAGGATGGAACGACAGCGCCCCCTTTGGCCGGAATTGAGCACAACCTCCAGGATGCCGAAGTGGGGATAAATGCCGACATAATGCCTCTATCTGTTGTCTGTCCTGTCTGTTTAACAGCATTGAATGTTTGCCATGTATGTGTTCTGTGATCTGCTCTGAGTCCCCTTCGGGGTGAGAAGCACGGAATATAAATGCTGTAACTAACTAAACTAAACTTTATCAAAACAAATACATTTTATACAAGTATAAAAAGCATGAGTACAAGGATATAAGTTATTTCTTATATTATCAAAGCAGATAATTCACATTTGCTGCTTTGAACGGGATTATATGAGTCTGCACTGCCATACATATAATCTAGTTCAGGGCTGTCCAACTTCTACCGGACCTGTGGCCGGAATTCCGGTTACTGATGACCTGGGGGGCCGAAGGGTCTGCCTCCGCCCCCAGCTCCACCCCTGCCCCCAGCTCCGCCCCCTCCCTGGCTCCGCCCCCTCCAGCTCCGTCCTCTCCCCGCCTTGGAGGTGTCTGTGGAGGACACCGGGGCTTTGACCTGGAGATAGAGATGAACACCAAAATCCCAGTCTCAAGTCCCAGTCCCTGCTTTGAACTGGATTATATTGCAGTGTGGACTCAGGGCCCTTCACACAGCCATATAACTCAATATCCAGGCAGGAAACCCCACAAAACCTGCTTTGAACTGGATTATATTGCAGTGTGGACTCAGGGCCCTTCCACACAGCCATATAACCCAGAATACCTGCTTTGAACTGGATTATCGGAGTCTGGTTTAAAGCAAATAACATGGGATTTTATTCAGATGTGTGGAAAGAAAGTCAAATAAGAAGCCAAGGCCCTTCCACACAGGCCTATAACCCTGAATGATAAGGCATAATATTCATTCTGCCTCTGCTAATAATAATAATAACAACAACAGGTTCCTGGAGTAGGAGACCTCCAAGGGCCATCCAGGGCCATCCAGTCCAATCTCCTTCTGCCATAAGGGGAAAATACAATCAAAGCATTCCTCACAGATGACCATTCAGCCTCTGATGATGATGATGATAATAATAATAATAATTACAATGGGTTCCTAGAATAGGAGACCTCCAAGGGCCATCAATCCAATCTCCTTCTGCCATAAGGGGAAAACACAATCAAAGCATTCCTCACAGATGGCCATTCAGCCTCTGATGATAATAATAATAATAATAATAATTACAATGGCTTCCTAGAATAGGAGACCTCCAAGGGCCATCCAGTCCTACCTCCTTCTGCCATAAGTGAAAACACAATCAAAGCATTCCTCAGCCATGTTGAATCAAACCTAAACTCTCATGAGAGCAACAGAAAGTACTGAACCTTGAGTTTGGGAGTTGTAGTTCTCCTCCATCCAGAGAGCACTGTGGACTCAAATAATGATGGATCAGGACCAAACTTGGCACGAATCCTCAGAAGAGGAGGAAGCCGGAAAGAGAATGGATGAGCACCCCCCCCCCCGCGTGCTCCGAACTCGGCCTTTTTCGCTCTGGCCCCGCCCCCTCTTGCTCGGTGCACTCTCTCTCTCCTTCCCTCTTTCTTTCAGGTGGTGGAGGGGGAAGGAATGAAAGGGGGAAAGAGAGAGAAGGAGGGAGGGAGGGAGAGAGGGGGGGAGGGATGGAAGTAGGAGGAGGAGGGGGAAGGGAGCCTGCTCCTCCTCCCTGCCCCGCCCCCCCCCCTCACCCCCGCACCGTGAAAAAATATTCAAAAAAATATTTTTAAAAAATTTTAAATCTTAAAAAGCAGATATCTTGCAGGAGGGTAGGGGGACATGGGGAAGGGGCTGGGGGGCCGTATACGGCCCGTGGGCCACCAGTTGGACAGCCCTGATCTAGTTCAAAGCCCCTTGTGAGTACAGCGGCAGTGTACTTCTACTGGAGGCAGTGTTTGAAAAGGTGCTTGTCAGACAAGGCTTGGGAGGTAACCTATATATGAAATAAGATACTACCTTACAAGATACTGGACTCTGTTGGGTTGTGAGTCTGTCCACCAACGGTTCTACAACGAACATCGCATATACTGCTATATAAAATCCAGATTATCTGCTTTGAACTAAATTATATGGCGCTGTAGGCTCATATAATGCAGTTCAAAGCAGATAATGTGGATTATCTGTTTTGATTATCTGGATTATATGGCAGTGTAGTTCCAGCCTCACTCAGCCATCTCCGGATCCCACCTAGCTTGTGCTCTGAATGCACTTCTTCAGGTAGCTCTGAACAATCATTAAGAAGCCAATGGTGCAGCAATTGACATGTTTCCATACCTGGCTGCTCCATATCTGGCTGGGTGTTTGTGTGTCTGCCCATATAACAAGATGATGGTTCTTACCTCAGGTGTCTGAGCAGCTGGGCTCCACATGACAGGCCTCTGGAGGAAAACCACTTGCTTAGTGGCCAGGTTTCCTTCACTGAAAAATTAAAGAGTTGTGTTTTTTTCAGAACATGTTTATGTTTACACATCTATCACACTTCTACTACATTGTTTGAAAAGGGTAAGGCTAATTCAGAAGAAAATTCCGTGGGTTGTGTCAATATACATTATTCACACAGAGAGATATCTTCAGGCATGGCAAACTTCAACCCTCCAAGTTTTTTGGACTTCAACTCCCACAATTCCTAACAGCCAGTAAGGTGGCTGGGATTTCTGGGAGTTGAAGTCCAAAACACTTAGAGGGGCAACGTTTGCCCATGCCTGATCTATATTCTATTTTTCTTTAATCATGCAGGGCACTGGCTTTAGCACTGCTTCCCCATCTTGAGTCACCAAATGTTGAACTCTGGGGTATTTACTGACCCCGTGGGGAAGTCCAGTGTAAGTCAGTAGATCAGAATGTCCCATATCCACAGCAATATTTAGAATGAAGGGTATCCCACAATATTGAAGCACCCACAACTTGAAATTCCAATTGCAAGCAGCCTTCTAAACATTAGAAAACAGATATAAGATCAAGAAGAAAGCAGCTATTATGGCTTGAACATTATGACTTTTGATTTGTTTCACAGAAGATACAGTAAAAGAGGCTTTCTATGAGGAGCACTTCAAATCTTTCAAGCATAGTTTTGTAGTTTGCAGCCAAGTTTGCAGGCCCTGGGTGTTCCCAGACAAGGTCTCTAGCTGCTCTATGTTAAAACAGTCCTTGGATGTCTGTACCAGATCCTTCCAGCCTTGCCTCTTAAGGGATATTAGGATTTAGGGTGAAAGTCATGATTTGTATTTTTCTGGATCCTCTTACATGTATGTCTAAGGCGCTTTCCACACAGCCATATAATCCAGAATATCAAGCCAGATAATTTACAAGATATCTGTTTTGAACTGGGTTATCTGTCCACACTGTCATATATTATAATAATAGATCCCAAATGTAGGAAGCAGATGAAACAATAAATCACATCCTCAGCTGCTGCAAGAAGATTGCGCAGACAGACTACAAGCAGAGGCATAACACCGTTGCTCAGATGATTCACTGGAACCTGTGCCACAAATACCATCTGCCTGCGACAAAGAACTGGTGGGATCACAAGCCGGAAAAAGTTACAGAGAATGAACACACCAAACCCCTCCGAATTCAGACAGAGTTTTGGAGCACAATACTCCTGTCCTCACAATTGTGTTAAAAAACAAACTGTGGATCATCAATGTTGCAATCCCAGGTGACAGCAGGATTGAAGAGCAACATCTGGAAAAGCTGACAAGATATGAGGATTTAAAGATTGAACTGCAAAGACTCTGGCAGAAGCCAGTCAAGGTGGTCCCAGTGGTGATCGGCACACTGGGTGGAGTGCCTAAAGACCTTGGCCTGCACTTAAACACAATCGGCGCTGACAAAATTACCATCTGACAGCTGCAGAAGGCCACCTTACTGGGATCTGCACGCATTATTCGCTGATACACCACACAGTCCTAGACACTTGGGAAGTGTCTGATGTGTGATCCAATACAACAGACAGCAGAGTGATCTTGTCTGCTGTGGACTCTTCTTGTGTTTCTAATAATAATAATAATAATAATAATAATAATAATAATAATAGAACCTTTATTTTTATACCCCGCCACCATCTCTCCAAAGGGCCTCGGGGTGTCTTACATATGTGACGGAAAGTCCAACACACAAAAAAAGCAAAGCAGATAATGTGGGATTTTATTCAGCTGTGTGGAAGGGGGCCTCAATTAATGAAGATGTGCTCTAAGGCTTCATTTTCCAATAGAAACCTTGGTACCAGCGGTCAAAATAACATGGAAAGACCAGGGATAGGTTCCTACACAATTGTTCTGGAGGCAGCTGTTTACCTTGCTTGTTGTGTGTGAACACATGCAGCTCCAGTTCAGTCACCTAGAATACAATCTCAGTCTTCCCCAGATCAAGCTTTACTGCAGACCAGGTGCTGCAACCCAATACTGAAAGTCTGCTTTTTTCTAACCCAGTGATTCTCTAACTGTGGGTCCCCAGATGTTTTGGCCTTCAACTCCTAGAAATCCTGACAGCTGGTAAACTGGCTGGGATTTCTGGGAGTTGTAGGCCAAAACACCTGGGGACCCACAGGTTGAGAACCACTGGTCTAATCCTTCACCATCCTCCCAATGTAACCCTTCTAGGTAGGAAAAATACAAGAAAAGGGGGCTGGGTGAGGGCTCTCTTGAAAAGATTGTGTAAAAAATAGCTAGCAGAGGCTTCGTAAACTGAGAAATCCTATATATTCTAACCCACTTCTATATTTTTAAATAACCCGAGGCATTACTATTACTCAGCACTGCATCTGAAGAAGTGGAGAAAGCTTATGCTAAAATAAAAATTAGCCCTGACGGTACTATTAAGATTTCTTTCCTCCCTCCCTCTATAATTTTTTTTATTTTTCAAGAGACCAGTCTATTTACTCAATCCTTCTATCTTTAAGTTCAGCTCGCATCCATCACTTATACAAGCTTACGCCATATGTCAATCCCCAAAAAGCAGGTGATTTTTTTTGTTCCCAATAAATTTTTGAACTATGGTGCTGGAGGAAAATTCTGAGAGTGCTTTGGACCACAAGATCCAACCAGTCCATACTCCGGCAAATAATGCCTGGCTGCTCACTGGAGGGAAGGATATTAGAGGCAAAGATGAAGTACTTTGGCCACATAATGAGAAGACAGGAAAGCTTAGAGAGGACAATGATGCTGGGGAAAATGGAAGGAAAAAGGAAGAGGGGCCGAGCAAGGGCAAGATGGATGGATGGTATCCTTGAAGTGACTGGCTTGACTCTGAAGGAGCTGGGGGTGGGGACGGCCAACAGGGAGCTCTGGCGTGGGCTGGTCCAGGAGGTCACAAAGAGTCAGAAGCGACTGAACGAATAAACAACAAGAAGTTTTGGACAAGGGTTCTTGGCTTTTCTTCACGAGCGAAGATTCAGGACAAGGAAGTAACCATTGGTAAAAAGTAAACAGGTTTCTTTAAAAGAATTGTCTTTTTCATTTTGATCTGTAGAAAAAGAAACTGCATATGGCACTCTTGAGATAATATGGTCATAAAATGCCCATCTTGTGGGCCTACTTCTGTGTGAACTTTGCAATAAACTGTGACTATGAGGTACCAAAATACTCTGTCTGGTAGGCTGAGAGTAAAACACCCTCAGTTCTTGACTATAGGGGCTATGATGGTTACCAAATTCACTGTACAGGGTAATTAAACTCCGTCTTACTAGTTATAGCCCCCACATTGAGGCAATGCTATTGAAAACACAGCTGTGCTGGGCAGAGCATGTCTCTAGGATGGAGGACCACCACCTCCCAAAGATACTACTCTATGGTGAACTTGCCACGGGTCAGCGCAAGAGAGGTGAGATTGATCACCAACAATGGTCCACCCTGGCCTCACATCGGGAGGCACGGAGACGCACTATCCACCATGCTATGGCCTCTTTCGAGAAGACACACTGAACAAGTCTCAAAGAGAGATGGCAATGCAGAAAGAACCGTAACTTGGAAACAACATCACCCAAGGAGACTTTCTGCTGTGCTGTCTGCAACCGGACTTGCCTACCTCAGATGGCAATTTCTGCAAAGATTGTGTTTTTCTCCATATCTGTATCTATCTATACACATAACAATGTGAAAATGTGTATATCTGGCAGAGGTGTCCACTTACACAGATAACCTCCTGCCTCCACAAACAGGATATAGTTCCAAGTGCTGAGAAGCCTCCAAAGGCACTCCTTCAACTGACATTGCAGGTTATAGCGAGTGCTATGAACATGTAGCCCAAACCCTGCCAATGTCCCTCCTAAAAAAAACCATACTGCCCACCACCCAAGGAATGCTTTTATTCAGGGACCATTTCATCCCAGATGTTCTGTTTTTTCTCCAAAATGGACATCCCAGGGTTCCTTTCTTTCTCCAAATTTGCATGACCCCACCCACTGCTTCTCATTTAACCCTTTTCTACATATTTCTATGGCACACAGGAATTGATCGGCAACTGAACAAGAGGTTTGGGAAGAATTCTCCATGATTTAGAGGAGTTGTAGTTCACCTACATCCAAAGAGCACTGTGAACCCAACCAATGATGGATCCTGGACCAAATTTGGCGCACAGACCCCCCAATGACCCACTATATGTCCTGGTGCAGTTTGGGGGAGGATCGAACACAGGTGATGGAATATGCAGTACCGTCACCTGATTCACCTCCCATTGACTACTGTGACCCCCATGGCCTGGACCACAGTTGGCACACAGAGTCCCCATGACCAAGAGAACACGCTGTTTAAGGGAAATTGACCTTCATAGGAGTTATAGTTATAGGCTTCTTAGGAGTTATAGGTCAAAGTTATAGGCTGACACATTGCTTCACAAACTTTGGCGAGTTATTGAGGAGTTTGAACATTTTGCAACTTACTCATTCTGGACCTGAGCCTAGAGTCTTCACCCCTGACCCTCCACGGCGTGAGTCCCCAGAGCTATGCTGGGATTACTCCTGGGATCTCCCAGTTGAGAAGTCCTTGGAAGAACGGAGAGCTATGGAGGAGAAGCCTACGGGGGAAGAATGGAGAGCAATGGCGGAGTCACATACTTCTGCCGAGCATTCGGGAGTCGGAGGAGTTGGCCGGGCCGGATCTGGAGGCCCCAGATCTGGAGGCCTTCGACATTTCTAAGATCCTGGAGAAGGACCACGATCCCCCAGGGTTGGTCGAGTAGCAGGAGATCACCATCGGCGCCACTGTCTCCCTCGCATGGGGAGAGGGCCCCGAGAGTCTTCCCCAAGATGGCGCATGTCCTTGGGGATGCCGGCGTGGAGATCGCTCCCGGAGCTGACATCACTGGACTGACCCCCCGGATGGCAGTGGGACAACTGCGCAAGCGCGGACACCGAGCGATGAGGAAGCGGAAACGGCGCCATCCCATCCCCGGCACCACTTCCGATGATTGCTGTGGAGGAGCTCTGGGAACTGGCGCTGGGGCAGTGGAGCCCACCCAGAGTGTTGTGGGGGCGGCACTGACTTCCTCTGGATACAGATCCCAGTGGTGCGAGGCCCGCCACCGACAATTCTGTTCCAGAACCGTTTGGGGAGAGGGCTTCGGGAGTTGGAGACGAACGGCAACATCACAGCCTGTAGGAGGTGAACTAAAGAGGCGAACGACTCCCCTATTTATTAGGGTTGGGAACTCCCTAAACCACCCGTCTGACCACCCGTCTCGTGACTTGCCCCCTCCTCCTGGAAGACCGACTCTCCTTGGGACTTAGGGTCACCCCACAAGGTTTGGAGGTCTGCCCCCTTGGATCTCGCCTTCTCTCTTGGCCCCCCAAACATCAATGGGCCTCACCTGAACTACTGATTCTAGCCCTATTGTTGTAGTTAGTGCTGTGCGTTTGTAGCTAGTATTAGGTAATGATCTGTTTTTTATGATATCTATATTGTAATTGTGTCATGCCACTGTTGTAAACCGCCCTGAGCCCACGGGGAGTGGCGGTCTATAAGCATGAAGTAGTAATAATAATAAATAGTTCACCTGCATCCAGATAAACTGTGACCTCCACCGACAATGGACTTAGCACAGAGAAGCCCCATGACCAACTGAACATACTGCAGAGGTTAGGGGAATGGACCTTGATGTTGGGAGTTGTAGTTCACCCTTATTCAGAGAGCACTGATCCCAGCTGACAACAGATCTGGACCAAACTTGACACACACACCCAACATGCCCAACTGTGCATATAGGCCTGGTTTGGGGAAGACTGACCCATGATTCTGGGAACTGTAGATCACCCACAGTTATGTATTTTTAATGGGAGCATTTATAAAAAAAAACAAAATCAAAGACTGGCTTTTTTCCTAATAGAGTTATTAATTTACTAAATTATATTACCTAACATCCCAATATGCCTTTTCCAAAAAAACTCGGCACTGCCGGGTATCCAAACTAGTATTAGTATAAAGCCACCCTTAATCTGATATACTCATCCTATTTCTCCAAGAATTGTTGCAGATACAATTTATTTTCTGTCAGATGGGCTGGTAAAATAGAAAAGGGAATGTCCCCTGACTAGTCTTTCTAAGGGCCTTTCCAGACAGACCCTTTATCCCAGGATCTGATCCCAGGTTTTCTGTTTATCCCAGATTATCTGGCAGTGAGGACTCACATAATCCAGTTTAAAGCAGAAAACCTGGGATCAGATCCTGGGATATAGTGTCTGTCTGGAGGGGCCCTATGTGGAAAGCTACAGAGACAACTTCAACAGTCAACTAGCCTTTTCAGTGTCCGTGAAGATGCTTTTGTGGGATTCGGTGTAATTTTCCCCCCTTTCTTTTTCTTATTTTCCCAGAGCATTTCACGGAATACCCCAAATGCATCTTGAACTTTGGGAAAACTGAAAGAGCAAATTGATGATTTAATCGGGAGCAGCTTCTCACAGGGGGAACGTTTTGAAAAAGTTTGGGTGTTGTGCATAGCTTATCCATGTGTCACAGCCACCATTGTTTTCTTCCTTGGATGTCACCCAATTCCTAGATTTGCTAAAGACGTGAACATCATATGTCATTCAATCACCATTCTAGGGCCTAGGAATCCCACTTATTTGGGCCATCTGCCAAATTCCCACAAGTTCTGTAGAATGAGGACACTATAGTTGCAAAATCTGGGGCAGGAGAAACAATCGGGATTATGTCTTTTAGACATTCACATGTATTAATAGATGCCTTTTACCTAAGCAACACTTTACACATAGGAAAGGGCCTTGTGACGAATGTCAGGAAGTTTCTGTGTTAATGTTGATGTTTGTTTTCTGTTAGATAAGTGTAGCAATGTATTTTTCAATAGTATTGCATAAGGAGAATTCAGTCCATTGTATTTTAAAAATTCCAGGCTCTTAAAAACTGGTGAAGTTCAGCCTTAGGGGACACCAAATGATAAGAAAGACAGGCCCCTTCTACACAACTGCATAAGGTCCAGTTTAGACCCTGTGAATTGGATTAAATGGCAGTGTAGGCTCAGATAATCCAGTTCAAAGCCACGGTGGTGCAATTCAGCAGTTCAAATCCGCAAGATGGGGTGAGCTCCTGTCTGTCAGCTCCAGCTTCCCATACAGGGGCATAAGAGAAGCCTCCCACAGGATGGTAACACATCTGGGAGTCCCCTGGGCAATGTCTCTGCAGACAGCCAATTCTCTCACACCAGAAGCGACTTGCAGTTTCTCAAGTCGCTTCTGACACAATTAAAAAGAAATGGTATTTCTCTGATCTTAAGAAGCCACCAACTGTAAGATGCACACTAATTTTAGCACCACCAACAGAAAAAAGTGTCTTTTTGTATACTGTTTATAAAAGCACTTGTGTTTCTCAGATGCACCCTGTTTTTAGAAATGTTTATATGGGGGGGGGGGGGAGCGTGCCTTAGCATATAAGATTTCTAGAAGGTCCGAAGCTGTCTGCTCAGGTGCAGAAACTACCATATGTGCGAATTCATAGGTGACCATGTTAGGAAAAAAAGAATTACAGTATTTCTATCACTAGTTTATCACAGCATTTAAATAAGAGAGAAGTGCATCAAGGAAGCAGAGCCTGTTAGTGAAAATACTAACCGGTATTCATTTCACACAGTGTATAAATAATAACGTTAGTGATAATAAATAATAACATTTCAGAAGCTTATTACACTATGCAACATGTTTTTTGTTCCTGGGTTATAAATGTCATTTCCTAATTGGTTCTACGATTTAAAAAACATGGAAAAGGTTTAGTAAACTGCAAAAACGTTGTTTTGAAAGGTTAAAAATGCATATTTTCATTAAGGGTTATTGCAAACTTTTGGGTTTCAGGTACTGGAAGGATAAAAAACAAAAATGAAGTTTCTGGAGTATAGCAACTACTTTCAAAGTAAGGACTGCATAATGAATAAGAAAATAACACTTTCAAACAAGGAACAGAAAATTTTACATATTTGTTCCCGAACAGAATTTGGATCGGCCTGGCCCAGAAGGGGCAGAGGCCCTTGCGCCCAAAATGAGGGATCAAAAACCCTTGGTGAGCAAAAGTAGGATGCAAAATCCTACCCCAATGTTTCCCAATGAATCCCACCAAAGTCGAAAAAAAGCCACCGAGGTCTTTAATTTCTTATCAGCTGAGAAGGATGAAAGCCGCAAATTCCTTGTTGCAAGGCAGTCGTAAAGTTACATTCAAACTACATGCCATATTTATAGTTATACAGAGCTGTCAATATTCAAATCTCCCACCTGCCCACACTGGTCTTCATGCTAATTGGATGGAATGTTGGGACCAGCTGGGAGGCAAACGCCGGCCGGCTCCCCTCAACCAATCATGAGCCAGTGCCACCTCCGTGTTGGCCAATCAGGAAGAATCCTCGCCTCGAGGATCCGGCCAATGGGGAAGGGAGGTGGGAGCTTGAGTAAAAACAATGAGTCCGGAGATTCCACTGATTGAATTAAGCATATGTAAATTAAGAGTCCAAGCCTCAAGCCTTTCGGGCTGAGGAAATCTTTTGTTTACTTGTGTCAACAAACATCTGGCCAAATATGTCCCTTCCTTGTTGACAAAAGGGCAGATCTAAAGCAGTCCATGAGAAGTTTTGGTATAATCTGGATGGACAAAGGGATATACAGTTTGTTGAATTCTTTGGGGTCCGAAGCCAAAAAAAAAACAACCGTTGTGATGAATGGAAAACAATATGCTGGGTGCCCTTAACCGGGGGGGGGGGGGGTGGAATGAAACTTCGATGGCCCCCAGGCTATGATGCAAAGGGGTCTCCATTGAGAAGGGAGGACAGACCCCCTTCCAAACCTGAAAAGCCCTGTTATTGTTCATGCAAGGTCGTTGATGGCTCAATTAAAGGTGCGATTTGGAATGCAGCTGAGTTGATCTCTCTCTTACTGACAACATATACAGACATGGCATAACTTCATATTTTTAAGATATGGGGAAAAGGGAACATGCGAGGGGAAAGGGAATACATTGGGAATATCAGGAAATATTTCCACCAACACCATCCTCACATTTAATAATCTCTATTCATGTTTTCCTTGGGATCCTAAGAAGGCGTCCCAGGAGCCATAAGATGCCCTAAATGTCTCCTTCTAATGATAGAGAGATGTGACCTTGTATAGTTTGAATAATTCCATTTAGGAGCACAATTCCCAGAATCCACAAATGCTATAGGATTCTGGGATTTGTAGTCCACAAAAGTACCTTTTTCAAGTTTTGCTCCTTCTTTTATTTTTCTTCATATAAGAGAAGACCACAGTGGTATTCCTACGCATGTCAGTGTTTTTTATACTAAAAATACTGTTTGAAACCAGGATGGAAAAACTATTTGGGGAACCCCTGCGGGGATCCACACTCCATCTTCCCATGATATCTTTACCTTGTACAGAGATATTGTGACACACACCTCCTGTGCAGCATATAATTTGGCTCCGAAGACTGTGATATCGCACCGGGAAGCAAACAGGTCTCCTGCTTGCTAATTGAAGCAACCCAGTAGTTTCCTGACTCTCATACCAGATTCGATTAGGAAAGTCTGAAGAGGTTGTAAGAAGAGCGAGAGAAAGGGGAGCATCAAGCTGTATATACATACATCTCTTCCTGAAGCTGGGGGCAGAGAGGGAAAAGGGGATGTGCAAATCCTAGAAATCTCTCAGGAAACAAGTCATCTTCCTTCCCTTCCCAACCTACAACATGCAGAGACAGAATAATAAAATAGTTTGAACTATAGCGCAGCTTTGATTTTTAAAGGAGTGAAAGAATGCAACGAGTACCAGTTCGGCAGTAAGCAACTTCAACATGTCCGATACCCAGCCCTATTAAAATGCTGAACACGATCATGTCCAGGGGCTTAATTCACAAAAGAATGGAGGGATGGTGGGATTTCCACTGAATTTCAATGAGGGAGGGAAATTGCATTAAAAGGAGCGGTATTATAGGTTAAGTTTTTCTCACCCTTCCACTCCCTATTTTCTCCTTTGCCCAAATAATATATGTAGGCTTTGATGAAATAACCCAATGAGATAACACATGGCGGTTAATTAAGTTTTTAGCATTGTCTCTGTACGTTTTATTTTTCTGAAGGAGATTGTGCTTTGTTTATTTATTGAAGCTGGTAGCCACAACAATTTGCTTGTTGAAGAACATGCTGTCTTTCCTGTTTTTGCAGGAAAGAGGAATGAAGGCCATGGCAAAACAGGTTCCTAAGAGCTCTTTTCCATTTGAGAGGAGGGTAAACTAGAAAACTGATAATTACTGTAGCAACATTGGTAGGTATACATGGGATTAGATAGTTCACACACACCACCTTTCTTTATAAAGGCATTCAAATTTAAAACACACAAGTCAATGACAGTAAATGAAAAAGCAGCACAAAACCAAAAACAATAATTTACTGCCAGAAAACAAATAGAGCTTTGTAAAGTGGTTGTGTGTGTGTGTGTGTGCTAGAGGAACACTATCAGGTCTGTGTGGCCTGCCCTTGAAGAAAGTTTTTGAATCTTCAGCTGATCCAAAGAACTGCAGCCGGCTTGTTAAGAGGAGCTAGTTACAGGAAAATATGCAGCCCCCTCATTACACTAGCTCTATTTATTTATTATCCCATTTTATATACCGCTCCATTCCCATAGGCTTGGGGCGGTTCACACAATAAACATATGCAGTAGAAACATAATAAAACAACGAGAAAACATCAATAAAACCACAACAGAACACAATAAAACAGTCCCCCACTGTACTAATAGCCAGCCATACAAATATGGAGTAGATTACACTGGGTCATTGAGATTAAAAGCCTGCCGAAATAGAGTTGTCTTGCAGGCTCTTCAGAAGGCAGATAACTCTCTAAGAGCCCGGACATCATCTGGTAAGGTGTTCCAGAGAGTCGGAGCTACCACTGAGAAAGCTCTCTGTCTGTAGAAGACAGGTGGTAGGTTTGAACAGTGGGGACTTCCAGTAGGTTTTGCTCACTGGACCGTAGTGATCTCTGGGGAACATACGGGGAGAGACGGTCCCTCAAGTACACAGGATCTAGACCATGTAAGGCCTTAAAGGTTAATACCAATACTTTGAACGTAATCCGGTACTCTACTGGAAGCCAGTGCAGCTGCTGCAAGATGGGAGTTATATGACATCTAACCGGAACACCGGCTAGCAAGCGAGCTGCAGCATTCTGCACCAACTTGAGTTTCCGGATCACGGACAAAGGAAGGCCAATGGAGAGGGCGTTACAGTAGTCTAGTCTTGAGAAGACTGTCGCCTGGCTCACCGTGGCTAGGTCGCCCTTAGACAGGTAAGGTGCCAGCCGTCTAGCCTGTTGCAGATGAAAAAATGCGGATCTGCTGACCATAGAGACCTGGGCCTCCATAGTCAGCAGTGGGTCCAACTGGACCCCCAGACTCTTTACCAAGGATGATGGGCAAAGTGCTTCGCTGTCCAGGGTAGGCAGCCGGCACCCCCCTCCCACCAGGCTGCCCAACCAAAGATCTCCGTCTTCGATGGATTCACCTTCAACCGGCTAGGCCGTAGCCATCCAGTCATGGCCTTCAGGCACAGATGGAAATTATCAGGTACGGAGTCCGGCCTGCCCTTCATCCTCAGCACGAGCTGGGTGTCATCAGCGTACTGATGACACTCCAGACCAAAGCTACGCACCAGTCGGGCCAGTGGTTGCATATAGATGTTAAATAATAGAGGGGAGAGGATGGCCCCTTGAGGCACCGCACAATCAAGGGGGAGCCTCTCGGAAACCACCCCACCCCTCTCCACCCGTTGTTCCCGATCCTGGAGAAAGGAGGCTACCCATTTAAGGGCAGCCCCCCTCACCCCAGTCACGGCTAAACGGTGGATCAATAATGCGTGATCTACTGTGTCAAAGGCTGCTGTGAGATCCAATAACACGAGCAGCGCCGATCCACCTTGGTCCAACTGGCAGCGCAACTGGTCTGTGATGGAGAGCAGCACCGTCTCCGTCCCATGCCCAACACGGAAACCAGACTGGAAGGGATCTAATCCGGCTGTGTCGTCCAAGAACCGCCAACCAGTCTGCTTCTTAACAAAAGTCAAATTGCTGGTTATAACCTATTCTAGGTCGATATGTCTTGGTTATCATTTTGCTTTTATATATACATTACAATAGACTTTTGGGTACTGTTTTGCAAGAAAATGGCTTTCCAAAGTTTGCTGTACATTTTTGTTTCTATTTTGCTTTTAAACGGGTATGTTTTAATGGTTTTAATTCTATTTTCAATGTGTTTGATGTGTGCTGCAGCACATATTTGAGATATGTGTTTTGTGAATAGCTCATCCTCAAGACAGCTTTGAACTGGATAGAACCGTCCTAAGTAAGACTGTCGCAACACAGAGAGCCTTAAAGGGCCAGACCAAGTTTAAAGTAAAGTCGAGTTTGTTCAAAAATGTGACAGATAACTAAAAAATGGTCAAAATGACTCATAAATACTTAGACTTCAGTGTGAATGTCCAAATAACTCAAAATAAGGACCAAATAGGTCTCAAAAGCTACAAACACAAAAAACCCGGATTCAAATCCCTTAAAAACCCGGTTTATCCCCAAAATGTAGCACAACGTAGGAAAAAGGCACTCCAAGGCAAACACGCCAATGACATCATCAATGGGAGGGAAAACGAAGAGCGAAGAAGCATCAGCGAAGTCCGTGGTCAAAGAACGGGAAGGCAGCAAGCGCGTCATCCAAAATGATCTGACATCAGCGAGGGAGAGTGTCAAAGGAATACCAAGACATAGCATATATAGATAAAAACCACTATATTGTATATTGTATATGCTCAATAGCAGAACAATATTACAAACAGTACAATGTAATGCAAATAATCAATCATGTGATTAATACACAGTATGAGCATAAATCACAAGCCCATATACATAGTTGGGCGAAGGAGTATTCCACTAGGCACTGAGTAACCCTTAGTGAAGTCCTGGGTATGATGACCCATGGACCTGCGACTGAGTCAATAGGGGAACCTTGGTAGGTGGCAGGGCTGGTGGCTGCTATGGTAGACAGCAGCAAAAATACACCAAACCGGGTCAACACGAAGCAGACAGCAGCAAACTAGCACACAGGAAGCAATACATAGTGTAGCCAAAAGTAAACAGGATACGGGACCCAGCCGATACAATACCCAAGTCCATGAAAAAGGCGTAAGATTCAAACTCACACCCAAGAGTCAGTCCGCAGGAACACAGGAAACACAGCACAGAATATAGGCACCCAGCAACACCTTGCCAACTGCAAGGAACCCCAAATTCCAAGCCTCTCTTTATTCACAAATCTTCATCAGACCTTGAATGAGCCAACACCCCCTTATTAACTCTCTCAGCTGTGATTGCAGCTTCACGCGCAGCCCTCTGTCTCTCCTGCCATGCGCTCCTTCTCCTGCCATGACTTAACTCACCCCACAACGTAGATTGAACCTCCGTACTCCAACTCCCATCCCCAGCAAAACCCTCAAACGTATCACTACTAGTTGTGACGCAGATGTCATGTACTTCTTGCACCTTGGTCCAATCCATATCGTCAGACACTTCCTCTGAATCCTCATCCCCAATGTCAGACCCATCATCCCCAGAGAAACCCTCAAAAGAGTTATATCAGTGTTTCTCGACCTTCCTAATACCACGACCCCTTAATACAGTTCCTCATGTTGCAGTGACCCCCAACCATAAAATGATTTATGTTGCTACTTCACAACTGTAATTTTGCTACTGTTATGAATTGTAACGTAAATATCTGATATGCAGGAAGTATTTTCATTCATCGGACCAAATTTGGCACAAATACTGGATACACCCAAATTTGAATAACGGTAGGGTTGGGTGATTGATTTTGTCATTTGAGAGTTGTAGTTGCTGGGATTTATAGTTCACCTACAATCAAAGAGCATTCTGAACTCCACCAATGATGGAATTGAACTAAATGTGGCACAACAGAAAATACTGGAAGGGTTTAATGGGCATTGACCTTGAGTTTTGGAGTTGTAGTTCACCTACACCAAGAGAGCACTGTGGACTCAAACAATGATGTATCAGGACTAAACTTGGCATGGATACTCAATATGTCCGAATGTGAACACTGGTGGAGTTTGGGGAAAATAGACCTTGGCATTTGGGAGGTGTTGTTGCTGGGATTTATAGTTCACCTACAACCAAAGAGCATTCTGAACTTCACCAACGATAGAATTGGGCCAAACTTTCCACAAAGAATACCCGTGACCAACAGAAAATACTGCATTTTCTGGTGGTCTTTGCCGACCCCTCTGACACCCCTCACAACCTTCCCAGGGGTCCCGACCCCTAGATTGAGGAACGCCAATCTATATACATTTCTATTTGAGAGACCACTAGTCCCTCAAGAACTGATTATTGGTTTCTACTTTTCTACTGAACGGCAAATTTTAACCGGGAAGAAGTATGCCCTGTTGTATGAGGAGAATCCTGCTAACTTTGTTGTAAATACAACTCTCTTTCTAGCTGCAAGATGTATTGAATTGTGTTGCATTTTCTCAGGCATTCATACTTTAATTATCTGCTTAGACTACCGCAGGGCTGTCCAACTTCTACCGGACCTGTGGCCGGAATTCCAGTTACTGATGACCTGGGGGGCCGAAGGGTCTGCCTCCGCCCCGGCTCCGCCCCTCCTGGCTCCACCCAGGCTCCGCCCCTCCCTGGCTCCACCCCTGCCCGCCCCTCCCGGCTCCACCCTCTCCCGCCTTGGAGGTGTCTGTGGAGGACACCGGGGCTTTGACTTGGAGATAGAGATGAACACCAAAATCCCAGTCTCAAGTCCCAGTCCCTGCTTTGAACTGGATTATATTGCAGTGTGGACTCAGGGCCCTTCACACAGCCATATAACTCAGAATATCCAGGAAGGAAACCCCACAAAACCTGCTTTGAACTGGATTATATTGTAGTGTGGACTCAGGGCCCTTCACACAGCCATATAACGCAGAATATCCAGGCAGGAAACCCCACAAAACCTGCTTTGAACTGGATTATATTGCAGTGTGGACTCAGGGCCCTTCACACAGCCATATAACACAGAATATCCAGGCAGGAAACCCCACATAACCTGCTTTGAACTGGATTATATTGCAGTGTGGACTCAGGGCCCTTCACACAGCCATATAACACAGAATACCTGCTTTGAACTGGATTATCGGAGTCCACACTCATATAATCTGATTTAAAGCAAATAACATGGGATTTTATTCAGATGTGTGGAAAGGAAGTCAAATAAGAAGCCAGGGCCCTTCCACACAGGCCTATAACCCTGAATGATAAGGCATAATATTCATTCTGCCTCTGCTAATAATAATAATAATAACAACAACAACAACAGGTTCCTGGAGTAGGAGACCTCAAAGGGCCATCCAGGGCCATCCAGTCCAATCTCCTTCTGCCATAAGGGGAAAACACAATCAAAGCATTCCTCACAGATGGCCATTCAGCCTCTGATGATAATAATAATATAATAATAATAATTACAATGGGTTCCTAGAATAGGAGACCTCCAAGGGCCATCAGTCCAATCTCCTTCTGCCATAAGGGGAAAACACAATCAAAGCATTCCTCACAGATGGCCATTCAGCCTCTGATGATAATAATAATATAATAATAATAATTACAATGGGTTCCTAGAATAGGAGACCTCCAAGGGCCATCAGTCCAATCTCCTTCTGCTATAAGGGAAAACACAATCAAAGCATTCCTCACAGATGGCCATACAGCCTCTGATGATAATAATAATAATAATAATAATTACAATGGGTTCCTAGAATAGGAGACCTCCAAGGGCCATCCAGTCCAATCTCCTTCTGCTATAAGGGGAAAACACAATAAAAGCATTCCTCACAGATGGCCATTCAGCCTCTAATGATGATGATGATAATAATAATAATAATTACAATGGGTTCCCAGAATAGGAGACCTCCAAGGGCCATCCAGTCCTACCTCCTTCTGCCATAAGGGGAAAACACAATCAAAGCATTCCTCAGCCATGTTGAATCAAACCTAAACTCTCATGAGAGCAACAGAAAGTACTGAACCTTGAGTTTGGGAGTTGTAGTTCTCCTCCATCCAGAGAGCACTGTGGACTCAAATAATGATGGATCAGGACCAAACTTGGCAGGAATCCTCAGGAGAGGAGGAAGCCGGAAAGGGAATGAATGAGCACCCCCCCCGCTCCGAACTCGGCCCCGCCCCTTTTTTGCTCTGGCCACGCCCCCTCTCACTCGTGCACTCTTTCTCTCCTTCCCTCTTTCCTTCAGGTGGAAGGGGGAAGGAATGAAAGGGGGAAAGAGAGTAAGACGGAGGGCGGGAGAGCGAGCGGGGGGAGGGAGGGAGAGAAGTAGGCGGAGGAGGAAGAGAGCCTGCTCCTCCTCCCGGGCCCGCCCCTCCCCCCCGCCGAAAAATAAATAAAAAATATTCCGAAAAATATTCCAAAAAATATTCCAAAAATATTTTTTAAAAAAATTTTTAAATCTTAAAAAGGCTGATATCTTGCAGGAGGGTAGGGGGCCGTGGGGACGGGGCTGGGGGCCGTATACGGCCCGGGGGCCGCCAGTTGGACAGCCCTGGACTACCGTACTTTATAAAATAATACTGAATCTTATATTTGACTACACTAAAAGCTATTAATATTCTGCTTGAGTTCTAAGATTGGAATTCAAAGTCGAGAGAGAGAGAGAGAGAGAGAAGGAGGGAGGAAAGAGCTGTGTAGATGGATTGAGATGTGATTCTGTATTCAAACATGTAATTTGTATTTTTTTTTAAAAAAAAACACCATTGCAAAGACAGTTGAAACTATCACATTTATTAGTTGCTTACCTGTAACTGTATTTCCCTGAGTGGTCACCTGTAAATTCGTACATGTGGTATGTTCTGCGCCAGCAGAGCAACCCGGAACCTTCTAAAAGAATTCTGATTGGCTAGTAGTAGCCCCGCCCCTCCGTATATATAGCCCTCACCGGGGCTACCCAACCAGTTCTCTTCCGTCGCGTAAAGCAGCCAGAAGGACTAGGCATGACAAGAGGGGAGGAAGGGCGGGCATGTACGAATTTACAGGTGACCACTCAGGGAAATACAGTTACAGGTAAGCAACTAATAATTCCCTGTCGTGGTCACTGTAAATCGTACATGTGGTATCAGAGTAACAAGCTACTACCAACCTTGGATGGTGGGCGTCATGCCACCGCTGAAAAGAGGACTGCTCTTCCAAACTCAGCTTGTTTCCTGGACACCGCATCCAACTTGTAGTGGGCCACAAAGTCAGAGGGTAGCCCATGTTGCTGCTCGGCAAATCGATTCCAATGAGACGCCTTTCAGGAACGCCGCCGTAGTCGCCATTGCCCTCGTCGAATGGCCCTTCAGTTGTGTAGGGAGATCCCTCCCTGACATGGTATAAGCTAACTTGATCGTAGAGACAATCCAGGAGGAAAGTCTCTGGGCAGAAACAGGTAGGCCAAAATTTATCCCTGCGATATTTTATAAATAGTCTCTCAGATTTCCTATGACCTGCCGTTCTATTTAAATAAAATGACAGAGCCCTGCGGACATCCAGGGAATGCAAGGAACGATCCATCTGAGACGTAGGATCTTGAAAAAAAGCTGGCAACACCAACTCCTGTGACATGTGGAACCTCGAGGCGACCTTTGGAAGAAACGCCAGATCCGTCCGGAGGACCACTTTATCTTTATGGAATCTTAGGTAAGGTGCATCAGATCTAAGGGCACACAGCTCACTAGCACGTCTCGCTGACGTAATGGCCACTAGAAAAGCTGTCTTCCAGGATACATGTGAAATATCCGCAGTGGCTAAGGGCTCAAAGGGGCTCTTGGTCAATGCAGATAAAACGAGCTGCAAATCCCAAGCCGGGGTCACTGGGACTACCGAAGGCTTAGAATTTGCCACTCCTCTAAGAAACCGTTTAACCAGGAGATCTGAAAAATAGGAAGAAAATCCTGCATCCCTTCTAACCGAAGAAATGGCTGCCAGATAGCAGCGGATTGAAGACAATGAAAGTCCCGCCTCAGAGAGGGATACCATGAAATCTAAAACCAAAGAAATCAGAGCAGACAACGCGTCTACATTACGTAGAGCATAAACTTGGAAAAAAAGAGACCACTTGAAAGCATAAGACTTCTTAGTGGATTCCCTACGAGCCGCCTCTAATATGGGACTACAGCAGGAGACAAGTCCGATAGTGCAGTCACATGTTCCCCCGAATTCGCCAGGCCGTTAGCCTCAGCGCTTGTACCTCGGGGTACAGCACCTTGCCCCCTGCGTCATCAACAGGTCGAATCTGTTCCGGAGACTCACGTGAGTCCCTTTGGACAACTGCAACAGGAGAGAGAACCAAGGTTGGCGGGGCCACCACGGTGTCACCATGATGCAGTTCGCCTTGTCTTGTTGTACTTTTGCTAGAACCCGCAAGAGGATGGGGAATGGAGGGAACAGGTATAGGAACTGGTTGCTCCATGACAATAGGAATGCGTCCCCCAGGCAACCTGTCGAGTGGCCTATTCTCTTGCGTGCCCCGAAGTAATGGCATTTCTTGTTGTCCTTGGAGGCAAATAGGTCTATGAGTGGAGTTCCCCACATCCGGAAGATGCGCGCAGCTTCTTCTTCGTGCAGGGACCACTCGTGATGGCCCATGGGATCCCTGCTTAGAGCATCTGCAACCGTGTTTTCTTCTCCGGGGATGTGTGCTGCGACGATACTTATGTCGCGTCTTATGCACCACTCCCATATTTGAATAGTCAGTTCTAACAGTGACGGGGAGTGTGTCCCTCCTTGCTTGTTTAAATAATACATCACAGTGGTGTTGTCTGTGAGTATTAGAACCACTCTCCGTGATAGCAGTAGTTCGAAGGCTACTAGGGCCCTTTGAACCACCAATAATTCTAGGTAATTGATGTGATGTGACGATTCCTGATGGGACCACAGGCCCTGAGCTGTCAGATCTCCCAAATGTGCTCCCCAACCCATCATAGAAGAGTCCGTAGTGACCGTTCGCGATGGGTTGGGGGGCATAAATGGTTGGCCACGGCACACATTCTTGTTGTCCAGCCACCAAAGGAGAGATTGCCGGACATTGTCCGGTAGGAAGAGAGGCATGTTGGGATCGTCCTTCAACGAGTTGAATTTGGAAAGGAACCAACTTTGTAGAGGTCTGAACCGCAGCCTGGCATGCGGGGTGACTGACGTGGTTGACGCCATATGGCCTAGTAACACTTGGATTTGATGTGCAATGACTATGTGTGACCCTAGAATCTGAAGCACCACCTCCTGTAAGGAGAAAAATCGGTCCTCCAGTAGGAATGCTTTCTCGATTGACGAGTCCAGCGTCGCGCCGATAAAGCTGATACGCTGGGATGGCTCCAGAACCGACTTTTCCCAATTGACCACAAGCCCTATGGACTGGAGGAGAGAAAGAGTAAGGGAAACATCTTTCTGTAATTTGTTACAAGAAGGGGCCACTAACAACCAGTCATCCAGATATGGGTAAACTGTAACTCCCATAACTCTGAGATGGGCTACAACTACAGACATACATTTAGTAAAAACACGGGGTGCTGAACTTAACCCAAAAGGGAGGACATTGAAGCAGTAGACCTTATCCCCTACCATAAACGAAAGCAATTTCCTGTGGTGTGGCGCTATAGAAACATGAAAATAAGCGTCACGCAAATCAATAGATACAAACCATACTCCTTTATTCAACAAAGGCAAGATTGAGGTCAACGTGACCATTCTAAACTTCTTGGGGCGTATGTATTGATTCACTTCTCTTAAATCAAGAATAGGTCTTACACCGCCCCCTCTTTTAGAAATGAGAAAATATCTCGAGAAAAAACAAAAACACCATTCAGAGGCCTCAACTGGTGAGATAGCACCTTTTAACAACAATTGATTTATCTCTTCCTGCAACTGCGGGGAGCGTGAGGTGGCTTTAACCAATCCCAACGGGGGCTGGCATAGTAGTTCCAAACTGTAGCCCTCTGCAACTATCCTCAAAACCCATGAATCTGAGGTGATATGAGCCCAGAAGGGAAAGAAAGGCGTGAGCCTATTTAGATAGTTAACATTAACTGAAACTGTTTGGATAGGGTACTGAGACTGAGGAATACTAGACAACTGAGGGAGACGATCGTCACCTAAGAAAAAGGAACAATAAATGCAGTGACCATTAGTGAGGACACTCAAAAACGTCTTTTAACAGGGTTTTAGGGCTTTGGTTTACCCTGAAAGGGTTGCCCCCGAGGCTTAAAACCATATGGTTGCCGCCTACCTTGTTGAAATCTAGCAGCACCACCGCCTCGAAATTTAGAGCCACTTCCTGATGTATTATAGAAATTTTTATGAAATACTGGAGTAAATGTCTGTCCTCGCCGTTTATTATTATACTGGTACGGTTGGAAGGGAAGCCAAATTTGCTAGCAGCCCAACGTGTCTGTCTTGTTTTTGTTTCAGGTCTTCATCCGTAGTAGGGTTAAAAAGACCTTTCTCATTCATAGGGGTATCTTCCGCTAACGTTTTCCCTCCTCCGATAACAAGGAAGATCGCAGCCAAGCATGGCGCCTCAAAGCCGTGGCTGCGGCAAACATACGGTTGGCTCCCTCAGCCATATGGGTGGCAAAGTCTTTTTGAAATTGTGCCAACCCAACTGCCTCACCTTGGATCATTTTAACCACTTGCTGTCTTTCAGCTGGTAACCATTCGATGTGCGGTAACAGAATACCCCATAAATAATTCTGATAAGCACTAAAATATGTGGCGTAATGCGCCATTCTCATAAATAACCCTGCTCCCAAGTGGATCTTCTTCCCAATAGCATCCAGTTTTCTACCCTCCCTATCAGCTGGGGAAGGTAGATTACCCTTAGGGCGTTTGGTCTTAATAAGCTCACTGACCACTGTATTGGGTTTTGACGGTTTAGCGGCCCACTCAGCTGAGGTTAAATCCACCTTATATAATGTGTCTATGCCCCTAGGTACAGCTGATGCAAGACTCGGGGCGATATTAGACGGTAAGGCCAGCTTGAGTAAATAAGCTAATGCTGGCACCGCTTGCGAGGAAGGAGCTTTTTGCTCTTCAGGTTTGAACATCAAATCTTCTACCGACCCTATATTCTTAGGGGGAGGCAAACCCAGGGCCCTGCTTAACCTGCCCATCATTGCCACAAAGTTTCCCAATCAGCAATTTGCAACTGGTCTGAGTCATCCCTCTTGTCCAAATCATTAGAGTCAATTTCTCCATCAGAAGAATCAGTTCCAGCATGCTGTGGAATGGTTGGTAGAGATGTAGAGGCTTGATTGCCTAATACAGATTGAACCTGAAATGGGAGCCCAACAGGGGCTGTTGATGAAACAGCAATGCCATTCTGAGGTAAAACTTGAGGAACAGGTGCCTGCATAAGGCTAAACACTGGTGCATTAGTCCCTTGCAGTTGTTGGGTTGTTGCTGCTACAGGGAGTTGATTGTTTATGGCAGTCTGGGGAGCAGGCTGAGTAAAAGGCTGGGGATTCCCAGAGGGCACAGCAGGTGGCGGTCCCAAATAAACAAAACCTTGGGACGTTAGCTGCCACAGCCCCTGGCATGGAGGAACCTGCACAGGAGCTGACACAGCAGATTGTTGAAGGGCAGACCTCACAGGTGGCTGAGCAGCTGGCTGGGTCTCTTGCAGAGCCGGCACTTGGATAGGAAGCCGAGCCTCTTCATGGCCAGCTGAGGCAAGCGCTTGAGGTGGGGGAGGAGCCACCGAAGACACAGCCGGGAAAGGAAGATCCCTTCTGAGGGGGGAGCGAGCCCGGCTAGCTCTGTCCCTTCTGCGCCTGCGCCGACGCCGAGAAGACTCCGATGAAGAGGAGGAAGAAGATGATGACGTCGACGAACGGCGTCGACGGCGTCTTCGACGTCGAGAAGAACAGCTGGAACGGCAGGACGATGCCCGCGCATGCGCACGCCCGCGCCGATTCTCCGATGGCGAAACTTCCCTCAAATTGTCAAAGGGACCTGAGGGAATTGGCGGCGCCGACATCGAGCCCTCCAATAGCTGCAGTTGGGGTGACTGAAGAGTCCCCGATATTGAGGGCGTTGCGTCTAATTCCACCGCTCCTTGAGTCAAAGGCAGAGTCTCCAGTTGCTCAGGGGGGGAAACAGATTCCTGAGGAGGCAAGAGCAATTGCAGGGCTTGCCCCTGTAGGGGGAGCTCTTCCAGGATCTGCAGTGGAGGCACATCGCCAATTGGCGGAATAAAGCTCTCCTCACTTCACGCCTTTTTTGACAGGTCCATCTGAGGCGCTCGATTTCCAGCCAATTTAGCCTTTTTTACCTTCTTTTTCGCCGGAGCCTTCTGAGAGGGAGGCTGAGGCACAGAAAACATCCCCTGAGGAGACAACAGGCTCTGTTCCATCACGGAGGTCTGTGAGGGGAGCAGTGCCTTTTCCAACAGGGCAACCTTAAGTCTGGCTTCCCTGTTTTTTCTAGTCTGAAGCGAAAAAGCTTTACAAATGGCACAAGGCTGGCCCAAATGTCCCTCTCCCAGACACAAAAGACAAAGGGAGTGTCCATCCGAATCTGGAAGGACGTTTGGACACTGGACACATTTCTTAAATGAGGTAGTTGCCATACCTCAGAAACACAAAATTTGCCAAAATGAGAGATAAAAGATCTCTAAGTAGTCCTAAAGGTCTAATAACAATTCACAATTCAAAATAAATCAAATAAATAAATAGAATAAAACTAAAATCTAAGATAGCAGTCCAATTATAGAACAGAAAAGCGAAGGTTCACTCGATGCTTTAAGCGGACGAAGAGAACTGGTTGGGTAGCCCCGGTGAGGGCTATATATACGGAGGGGCGGGGCTACTACTAGCCAATCAGAATTCTTTTAGAAGGTTCCGAAGTTGCTCTGCTGGCGCAGAACATACCACATGTACGATTTACAGTGACCACGACAGGGAAACAGTAGTTACTAATATCCTTTGTCCTTTCATGGAAGTTGTAACTTTGTTGAGGTTTTAAAGTAATTACCACTATTCTAGTATAACACAATAATTTTGAAAAACCAAACCTTTATTAATTAGATGACATGGGATTTGCTTTTAAGGACAAGTCACACCTCTTCTTTAGACATTACCAAGCAACCCAAATGAACTATCCCATCTCTGATATTGCTAAAAGCCATTCATGTTCAGGAGCAGCCCATAGAATGAAAACTAATAGTGAATCAAGGCGCATTCACACTACAAAATTATTGTGCTGTTATTCCAATTCATGTACAATGGTTCTATCCTACTTGATATATAGTGTAAGGGTAGGGAATTGAGTAAAAACTTGAAATACTCATTAAAAATGCATTATACAGAAGGACTTCATCCTACGAGTGCAGAGCTCAGTTTCCATGTGCTTTGGAAACGGAGTCCCACGGAAGCCATCACATGATCTAAGGGCCCTTCTGGTGGGACTCCGCGAGGTTCTCTTTCAGTAGCAAATGGAAATGGAGCCCTAAATCCATCTTCAGCACCCTGCTCCAAATGGAGAAAAGCGGGAGAAAGCTGGGGAAAGAAGGACATCGAAGCAGAAAAGACGTGGAATGGCTGGCTATCCCAGAAGATGAGGAAAGATGGTAGGAAATGGGGTAAGAGGGTTCCCTCTGTTTCCCCCTCCTTGTGGGATGAAGTCCAGGGTGTTTGTTTACAGAACAGAAGTATAGTTAGTGGTAATCTGATAATAATATGGTTTTATCAATCTGCAGTGTGATAATCTAATGGTAGATTAGCAATAGCAAAAGTCAAAACAAGTCATGATCATAAAAGAGGATTTCATTGAAGATAATTATTATTAATGTATGCAGAGGATGGATTACAGCCAAGAAAAGCTACCCTATCATCATTACCGTCCCTTGTCTCCAAAATGTGTGACAAGAGGACAAAGGGGTGAACATTCTAATTAAGTTTACATACTTTTAGTGGGGAACACGTCTTATCTAGAACAGGATGAATAATTTGCCTCTAATTATTGTATACATAATAATGTAACCCCTTCAAGCCTGTGGTAAGCATCAGTGAACAGCTCATACAGTTGTGGTATATGGGTGTGATCACCACAGTTGCATATTCTATTTTTAAGTTTGCCAGATTTTCATAACAGCACAAAGGACAGTTGAAAATTATGACACATGGAGCTGACAGTCTGTAAGCAGCTATTAATATAGTGTGTTCTGCCTAAATACCCAATAAAAGTTAGCTTGGTCATGTGTTTCTTTGTAAAATTGACATTGGCCGCACTCTCCGAACATAAATCATGCAAGGTACAAACTTCTGTCATTGTGGAAATACACATTTGGCTTCCTTTTTCTGGCATGCTGACCAGAATCCATTTTAATCTTATAAAAAAACTGCTTGACAGAATTCTGAATCTATCTCTTCTCATTTGTGGAACACAGAATTTTTTAAATAAAAAAAACCAAACACTTTTCATACAAAAGCATTTAAAATTGGAAAATTGCAAAACAACTGATTCTAGATGGCAACAACAATTACACTCGCATCTGCTCTCCGAATTTAACTTGACCAAAGGGGTGCCCCAGCTGATAGCAGAAGCCTCAAACATGGCAGCTAGTTTTTTTAAAATATAAAATAAAATATTTCAAAGCTAAGGGCATTTTTCTTCTCCTCTCTGCAACTTCCTTACTTCTACAATATCCTATGTGCATGGGATAGGGTCAGCCTTGAAATGAGTCACACTATACATGTGGATTCCTGCTCCGTCCGCAGGTTGGATCAGATAAATTTTGGAATTCCTTCCATCTCTATGATTGTAGGATTTTGTCAAGTTACATGATGGAATTATAAGATGAAAATTTGATCTTTCCCATAACGCTCATATTTATTATTTATTTATCACATTTCTATACCACCCCTCTCAGCCCGAAGGCGACTCGGGGCGGTTTACACAAGGCAGTCTCTGCCCTCCAATCAAAACACGAGCAAAGCAAACCAAACAATAACCATATAACACAACAATTAGCAATTAAAACATACAATTAGTCTCAGCGTCACGTTGAAATCACTTTCCGTCACATCGTCGTCATTCCATAGATCTAATTAAACTTATATTTCATCAGAAAGATGCCTGCTCAAACAGCCAGGTCTTGACTTTCTTGCGAAATGTCATACGGTCAGCATGAGCCACTTATAGGATTGCTTTTAGGATAAAAGTGGGGGTAGATAAAAATATTCCGCAACACTATCTATTTTGTTAATTAAATGGAAATTAGTTAACATAGAGTTGGAAAAAAAAGAATTGTCATCAGTTTCCAACAGTCTGCCAGATAGTCTCTCACATATGACTATCTCACCAGACTGTAGTCTCCTAGCGATTGTGTTGCTTAAGCAAATGGAGACATAATGTTATTGAAATAGTCACTTTCAAATCTCTCTCCAGTTGCACTATGCTGGTGCTTTGGTGATGTGAATTCCCATGATCAGTCTTCCAAACAACCTTTCTTCCTATTTGTGTTCAACCGACCAAACAGCAAGGTTTTCCCCCCAGTTTGCTGCAACTATGCAAGAAACTGGTTTTGACATTCTTGTTTCTCTACTTTGCAATATCAGGAATGTAGTGGAAGGGAACTGTCATACAAGAAATAGTAGTGCAACAACAGTACTATTGGATTCATTAGCAGATTTTTTCCCCTCTTAATGAAAACATACAGTCCAATCACAATTCAACTGCAATGCAATTATGGGACAGAAACAATGTCAAGTGATAAAAGAGGCTTTTATCTGGCTGTAACTGCTCTATATCAGCCTTGTGTGATAAAGTTTATAGAATACAAAACCCATCCATATTTTCCAGGGTTGAGACCCACAGACACAGTAGGGACCGTATCACATTAAGGTTGGGATTCGCCATGCATCATGGTGAATCCATGGGGTCCAGGGTGGGGAGGCGTGGAGAACCCGTCACCCTACACCGCCTGACTTACCATTGGCCCTATCCTACAGGGGAAGCGTTTGCTGCCCGGCTTCCTCTCATTGTTGCAAAGGCAACATAGGAAGCCTTCTGAGTTGCCATCATGGCAGCATATCCTGATTGCTCTCCTCTTTTGCCATGAAGCCCCACCAGAAGTAGATGTACATTGTGTAATAGGCTCCATGGAAAAAAGGTGGAGAACAAGTGGCATACAACAGGCAAATTAGCCTATATAATGAAGTTGTAGAGCTTCTTTCTGAATAGATATATAAAAACTACATTGTTAATTTAAGTGGAATATAAATAAACAGAAGTCAAGCTATCTGCACAAAAATGCACAACATACCTATTCTATATTTCAATTTACTTTTATTAAGATTCACCCACAGACTGAAAGAGAAACTGTGACTGAGGGCCCATCCACAGGAACCAAAACAAGTGGGCTGCTCTAGATCAGTCCTGTAGCACCGATCTGGAGCACCTTACTCCAAATCAAATCTCAGGTATGTTTTGACATGGGGAGATGTATGCAACCAGACACAGTGAGAACACCTGCCCTTGTACTTTGCTACTCTGGTGCTGAAAATGCATGCCCAGTCTGGAATACATCTCCCCATGTTAAAACAGTGGATATGGCTCTTAATGAGACATGCTGCATTACCACTCTCCAGTTGTCTACACCCTACACCACCGGATAAATTATACTGTTTAGCTGGTATTGCACCACCTGACATCCGTCGGGAAGTAGCACCCTGTAATGAAAGAACAAAGGCAATGACATCTCCGACCCATCATCTGATCGGATAGCAGCCAGCATGCCAATGCCTTAAATCAAGAAACAGCTTTCTAAGGTCTACAGAGATACTTGCAGGAACAGCTCAGCAAGCAAGAGTCCAAAAGTGGCAGGTTAAAACCCAGAACCTCAATCAGTGTCTGATACCAGATGAGAAACTCTCCCCTGGCCTGGGCACATAGAAGACTGGGCGACTTGGAAGGCGCTAAACAGATTGTGCTCTGGCACCATGAGGTGCAGAGCCAACCTTAAGAAATGGGCTACAAAGTGGAGTCCACGACACGCGCATGTGGAGAAGAGCAAACCACAAACCCCTTACTACAATGCAGCCTGAGCCCTGCCACATGCATAATGGAGGACCTTCTTACCAGAGGCAGCTTCTGGTCAAAGAAAATTTAGTATAATGCCAAGTTTCTAACTTTGTTTGTGATTTTTCTGTATACACTATAACTGTATTCTCAATTAGATTCTGACACAATAAATAAATAAATACATCTCATCCTTCTCAGATGCCTGGTCAACTTCTGCCTAGAACAAATAGTATACTCAGAGAAAGCAGCCAGACAATCTCTAGTCACATGTCAAAGAAAGCCTTTATTTTACTTATTCTTCACTTATTCTGACTAATTACTGGGTGCTCAAGAGAAAACATTCCCATTTAAGGTGGAGGAGGAGGGTATCACAGATTTGATGATCTGTAATAAAGTTGTGAGGCATCAGGTTTTCTTAAAGGGCACACATCCCAGGATCCAAGATTTTTTTTTAATCCCATAGAGTTAGTGTAATGTACAAGCTGTCCTGTAAGTAAGAGACATCTCTTAAAATAAGAGACCGCCAGTCAACTTTATAAGGGATCATGAGTCAGAAAGAGAAATAGATAGAAAGGTAGGAATGTCTACTATTTAAATAATGCAATGCTGTAGCGTAGCAGATGAGAGTGTGATCGGGTGAGCTGCAAGGCTGCTGCTCAGTGGGCCATCTAAGTGCCAGCTGTTAATGGGCAACTTCAAGGGTTTATCCTACTCTTCCTTCTTCTGTTTTAGCTTCTGCTGAAGCAGACTTGGGCTGGGCGGCCTTTTCAATAGAGGATGCCTTCACACAGAGAGCAACACAAAGCCACTTACTAAAATAGTACACATGATTCATTGAATTATGATACAGTGCTTGCTCACCATTAGTATATAATAAACAATAGCACATACTGTCTCAAACACGACTTCCTGCAACAATTAGCTGCCTATAAAATTCTCAAAATTTCCTTTTTTTCTTTTTCTGCCTTATAGTGTCCTACATCTTACTGACAAGCAGTCAAGATGAGGTCCAGATCTTGCTTCCCTTGAAGCACCTATGAGGCCCCTTCCACACAGGTGTATAAAACCCACATTGAACTGGATTATATGTCAGTGTGGACTCAGATAAACCAGTTCAAAGCAGATATTGTGGATTAACTGTCTTGATATTCTGGATTATATGGATGTGCGGAAGGGCCCTGATTCAAATTTGCAAATAATAATAATAATAATAATCTTTATTTATACCCTGCCACCATCTCCTCAACAACAAATTACAATCAAAATACAAATCAAAACATCAACAATAACACAATAAAATACATGCATATCAATTTTTTTAAAGTGCAAATACATATGTAAAATTACAATGACAAATAGCCTAGGAAAAGCAATTTGGGATAATGTGGCCTTTCTGATTTCAGGTGCGCAACCACATCTCACACACATCATAACCTAAATTGTGACCATGATGAACTAAACTATGCACCTTTCGAATTAAGTTTTGAAAAAGGACAGAATTTGGATAAGTATTTGCCCAAAAAGCATCATAAAATGGTATTGTATAGATCAGCACAAATTCTCTATCACTTGTTAATTTTGAATTATAATATTATGCAATCATATGTATATTATTGGAAACGAATACAAATTTAGGACTGTGTAACAAGGCAATATTTGTTGGTAATTTGGTACCTTTTTATGTTTGAAGAAATTTCTTTGAATATAAGAGACTATATATATATGTGTGTGTGTGTATGTGCAATGTATATATAATTGTATAATATAAACAATAGTAATATATAAACAATAATACATAATACTAATATTGTGCCGTGTTAATATTATAATATATTGTATACATGTATAATATTGATAATATTATAATGTAATACAATATAATACTAATAATAATACAATAATACAATCTAATAATTTTAGATTTTATATTACACGTAATATTACTAATAATATTACAGTATAGTGGTAAAGTACAATATAGTAATATATACTACTAATATTGTGCTATGCTACTAATATAATATATTGTATACACATATAACTTGTAAGCTACTCTGAGTCCCCGTCGAGGTGAGAAGGGCAGCATATAAATGTCGTAAATAAATAAATAAATGCCACAAAATTAGATAGAATCAAAACTGCCATGAGCTGAATTGCTTTTAACGCTGTGCCTAACCATGGTTATGCTTAAACATTGATGGAAATTTAACAGGTACAGGAAACAAACAATAAAATTCGCTATAATGATAACATACTTATTCAACGTATTATTTTTGTTGTTCAAATGACTTGATAATATTCAATCTATAGAGCTCTAGTGGGGGAAATTCAGATATTTTGTTTGGCTTTTTAATATGTTGATGCAATTGGAAGAGTCTTTATTTTTCATTATAGACACAGAAAGTTTCCATTTTTTCCCTGAACATAGCTTATCAGCTTTGTTAGAAGCTGATTCTGAAAGTCCTGTGTTGTTCATTTGATACTGTACTTTTGCAAGCATTTTATGTGTTTTATGGCACTATTGTGTGCTGTCTGTAAGCCACCCCAAGTCCCCCTGGTGGCGGGATAGAAATAATTTTATTATTATTATAATTATTATATTATTTCTTGGTATATAAAAAATTAAAAAGTTAAATACATCATGCCAATCTGAACCAACATTTGGATGCACACATTCTGTGCTAGAAACAGTAGGGGCACATGTCAAGTAACAGTATCCAACGCGCAAGTGCTGTTCTTATGTCCACTAACGACTCAGAATCAATAAATTATTCAAAACCAAGCTAAATATTAAAACATACAGTAGGGTTTCTTTTCTCTTTGTATATGCCAAACACACACAAAATTATCAAAATTATGTAAGAGCATCTTGTCAAATTAAAGCTTAAGATCTGGATTTTCTGTAAGAGAAACATTTCAATTGTTCACCAGATCGAGCCTCTCTTCGTTAAAGTCAATTAAACCTAAGCTCATAAACCAGCAAAATATTCAAGGGATTCTCTTGTTTAACAGCAAAACACAGACACAATCCTGATTTAGGGTCACCACAAACCAGTTCCACAAAATTAGGTAGCCATATATAGAGCCAGTGTAGTGGTTTGAGTGTTGGATTAGGAATCCAGGAGACCAGAGTCCGAACTCTTTGTTCAGCCACAGAAATCCTTGTACAGTGTCCTTGTACAGGTCATAGTTTCCCAGCCTCAGGGGGAAAAAAATGGCCAATAAAATCCTGTGATAGGTTCACTTGAGGGTCATCATAACTTGAAGGCACAAAAGAACAACTGGCAAATTATGCAAAATTGTGTAACATGCCAATTAAGAGCATACTGAAAAAAAATTCATATTATGCAAAGTAAGCATGTCAATTGTTGAATTGTCTTCCACCAATAAGTTTCAGCCTTGACACCATTCATTCGAAAGAGTAAATATAGTATAATAGTTTGAACGATAGACCTGGAACGGAGAGATTCAAGTTCAGATCCTTGCATAGTTGAAAATCTTTGTGAGTGATCACGGGAAAATCACCACCTTTTAGCAAAATCTACCTTACGGTGTTTTTATGGGGACAAATTAGAGGAACTAACTCAAGATAATGATAGTGATTCACAGACATTTCTGGTTGTTTTATTTTATACTTTCTGCTATCAGTTGTTTTACTGATTGCAAGAATGCGCACAACTATGAGAACACCACAAGAAGCCCTTCCAATAGGACTTTAGGTTCTGAAACCACTTTCCCAGAATCTATAATTTACAGAAGCATCTATCTACCTCACACTAATACTACCAAAAGACAATAGCAGGTTAACTTGCAGTGTCAGGCACAAGGTCACTACAGAGGTGAGACACATATATTAGCAGATAAGAACAAATTGGGAATTTACTAGCCACAGCTAAATTGCTAGCAGCAATTGGATTGGATCCGGTATGGTCTGGTTCCAGGCATCGACAACAAACCCACTGTTTTTTGATCCGGTTGGATCACAGGGGCAGCCACACATCCTATATGGTCCCCTGCCACCAGGAGGCACTGGGGACACTTCAGCCTTACCGCCCAAAGTCTATGTTGGCCCTATACCCCCTCCCCCCCACCTCCTGAGTTCCTCTGCAGGGCTTCCCGGCACTGGTTCAGCACTGGACATGTCCATCCTGGATCCAAGACCCATGCTCAATCACTCTCTAGTTGTGATGATAAACCATCAACCATGCCTACCAGCTATCATGACCACACAACCATGCTGAGGGTATGAGTCAGATGCTGCACTGACACAGACTACTGGATCTCTGGAGAACACCTTCATTTAAACATCATCACCCAACCTGACTAGAAACACACAGCAAAACATCTGGATATTCCAGCCAGGTCAGCCAGCCAATCAGTTTAAACTACAAGGTTAAACGATGAGGTTTTCCTGCCTCTGTGCCTTGGATCCCAGAAGGACACCTGGGAATGCAGCCATGTTGCAGCAACTCAGGGAAGGTGAGGGAGGCATGGCTGGAACCATGCTGACCCACAGAAGGCCGCCAGTGAGTCACGTGACTTACTTTCTCAAAAACAATACTGCTTATATCTGTTTCCAGAAAATGTAGATTTATTTTATTATTATTAATGAAAACTTGGAATCTGTGCCAGCCATTGGTCCAAATGGATACTGGCTTTTATCTAAATCTGAGTAAATTTAAAGAAAGACTCCTCTCCACCTGATCTGATTTGGAAGGGAACAAATTCCTACTTTATTTATTTTAAGCTTGGAGAGCAAGACAGATTCATTCAGGACTCCTTGTTCCAAGTTGCTTTTATTCAAAAGAAAGAGGAAGCCTTTTAAAAAAAAAATGATATCATTGTTTCCTATCCGATTGTCTGTGAGGCAGATGTGCATTCCCAGAAATTGTACTGTTACTACAGAGAGAAATGGAGTATTGGCATTTACCTGTCCAGTCGGATGATCGGAGTAGGGAGTACACAAGTTAACAGCCAACCAAATTCAGCCAGTGTGTGCAATAAAGGACCATAGTCTGTTTTGATTTCACTGCCCTATATTAAGAAACATAGAAATTAATATATTTTGAAAAAGCAGGAAACATTCCCACAGTCCATGTAGCAATTGACAATATCTTCCATTATTGAAGGCAAAAGGTGAGTAAAATGTAAATAGTGCTCATCCAAAGCACGTGTTTTCAAGTGCGTAACAAGGAAAAGTAAAAAGAATAAGAGGTCTATGCTATATATATATATTCTTTACATAGTTTAATGCCTACAGAGTTGTGTGAGGGTTTGGATGTTTCCCTTCTCTCTTGTAGTAAACATATGGTTTTGATTGGCACGTATTGATAAATTTGACAGTTGTGTTTTTCACTGGTTTTGTTTTGTTTCTTTCCAACTCACATTCAATTCCTATAATCACACACTTATTCAGTGGGAGGCCACCACTGAGAAGGCTTGAGACGGTGGTGGGAGAGAGAGGAATGCCTCCCTGCTAGATCTTAGAGTCCATGCCAGTTCATAGAGGGAGATGTGATCGTGGACATAGGTGGGGCCTGAGCTGTATAGGGCTTTATAGGTCATAATCTGCACCTTGAATTGGGCCCGGTAACTTATCGACAGCCAGTGAAGCTATTTTAATAGGGGAGTTGTGTGCTCCTTATAATTAGCTCCAGTTAGGGGCCTGGCTGCTGCCTGTTGTACTAGTTGGAACTTCTGGGCCGTCTTCAAAGACAGCCCCACATAGAGTGCGCTGCAATAGTCCAGTCTGGATATAACCAAGGTGTGGACCGCCATGGCCAAGTCAGATTTCACAAGGTATGGTTGCAGCTGGTGCACCAGTTTTAACTGTTTGAAGGTCTTCCCAGCCACTGCCGTCACCTGACCATCAAGTAACAGCAATGAGTCCAGGAGAAGCCCCAAGCTACGGACCTGTGTACTGAGGGGGTGTGTAACCCCGTTGAGCATAGGTTGCCACCCAATATCCCGATCGGTCCCACAACTGACCAGAAGGATCTCTGTCTTGTCTAGATTAAGTTTCAACTTGTTAGCCCTCATCTAGTCCATCACAGTTGCCAGACACTGGTTTAAGGTGCGGGAGACTTCCTTGGATTTTGGTGGAAAGGAGTGGTAGAGTTGGGCATCATCTGCGTAGAGATGGCACCAAACTCCAAAACTCTGGATGACCACACCTAGCAGTTTTATGTAAATGTTAAAAAGCATGGAGGAAAGAATGGAATCTTGTGGGACCCCATAGGTCAAAGGCCAGGGGTCTGAGCAGGTGTCCCCCAGCTTCACCACCCTTGTGCCGGTAGGACTGCTGAACAATAGGTCAGTGGTTCGAATGCAAGAGTGGGTTGAGCTCCCTCTGTCAGTTCCAGCTCCCTATATGGGGACATGCGAGAAGCCTCCCACAAGGATGGTAAAACATCAAAATATCTGGATGTCCCCTGGGCAACGTCCTTGCAGATGGCCAATTCTCTTATACCAGAAGTGACTTGCAGTTTCTCCAGTCACTCCTGACGCAAAAAAACCCCACCCATTATAACTATGAATTGTTTGTAAGTCAGATGTTGTAACTCGGGGACTGCCTGTGTGTGATGGTACTCTGCAAACTGTCCAGACTGCTTTGGTCAGTCCGAAACTTACTTCCTACTGTAGCAACTTGCTTCTTTGTTGGTCAGTAGTTGCCATGGAGAAAGACAAGAACTTCTGCCAAATGGCAGCGTCCCGCCTCATGGACGTCTATACAGATTTATTGGAATGAAGCCATTTTTATTTTATTCATTGTCTTCAGTTTGTGAAATTGCAAACGTGAGTTAATAAAAGCTCCACATGTCACAGGATACAGTGAGTCATCCAAAACAATGTGCAATGCAAAGGAGCTGAAACAGTGGCTAGGAAACGAGCCCCTTTCAAGCAACAATGTTTATACCAGCAGTCAACATATTTTTGTGAGACCACCATCTTAGGGAAAGCCAGCTTCTGTTCTCAGTCATTTGCTAGAAACCAGTTCTATCATTTTAAGAAAGTGTACAATTTTTCCAGCAAAGTTGTTACCACATACATATTTATGTTCTCATCAGAATAGTGGGCAGTTTCTTTAGCCAAAAACTATGTCAGGGAATTTTTCATCATTCAAGCATAAAATTAATCCAAACCTACACATATGTGGTTTTGAAGCTGGTCTGTGCAACTATTTATGTACAAAATGTTCAAATGTGAATGAAGGGTGAGATATTCACAGAAACAAAATCTGTTTTTCTGTTTGTCTAGGGACCATATCAAATAAAGTATTAAAGGGTTTTTAAATTAAAAACATTCGAATCAGCACTTAATGGTCAAAAACATACAGAAATAAATGCTGTCTATTTTCCCCCTCATTTATTTATTTATTTATTTATCTACCCCACTCCTACCCTCTGCCCCTTCCCCCTGGGCATATATTTTGTACACTAAACTACAGAAATTACATTTGAAATATCAGTCTTAATCTCTGTTTTTCCTCTCCGCACCTTAATACATTCTCTAAATAATTCCTAACTGGATTCCACATGTTCTTAATTATTCTAACATTTTCTATTTTGTCCATATTGTTCAATTTACAATTTTGTTATTTCCACCTTTAATGTCTTAACCATCTAATTATACCTATTTGTCAGAGTCCACTTTGTTTTATATTTCCAACCACTCACAAAAATTTGAGCCCACACTATTAATGTATCGACCACCCTTTCCTTTTGCACATTATACTCTCCTGATATCCTTGTATGTAATAGGCCTACTATTGGCTATTATTATTTAAAGATTTAACATTCTTTTAATTTCTCTTTCAATCATTTTCCAGTATGCCTGTACTCTGTCACATACCCATATAATATGATTAAACACATCTTTTTGTTTACAACCATGCTAACACCTGTAAAAAGTATGAAAGTTGTACAGGAGTCCTCTTCAAATGTGGAAAATGGATATGGAAATAGAGAGGGAAGACATCCAGATGAAATTAAATAATATAGCAAAAGAAAAATATAATGTAATAAGGCAGTGGTTCTCAACCTGTGGGTCCCCAGGTGTTTTGGCCTATGACTCCCAGAAATCCCAGCCAGTTTACCAGCTGTTAGGATTTCTGGGAGTTGAAGGCCAAAACACTTGGGGACCCTCAGGTTGAGAACCACATAGAATTGGAGACCGACAACTATTTGCTCATCTTTGAACTGAGCATTGACATAACTCCATCTTATTTCCATAATTGAATGTTACTGCACTGTACAATTTTTATTCTTTATTTTTAAGACGTTGCTAGTTTGCCCCGTATTAAATGATCTCAAAACATCTGAGAACCACTGCACTAAGGGAAGTAAGAAAGAAAATGTTACAAAATTGGTACAGGACTCCCACTGTCTGATTTTATCTAGTGCGAATCCGACCATTTCTGCCAATACTCGTTAAGGCAGGGGTGCTCACACTTTTTCAGCATGCGAGCTACTTATAAAATAACCAAGTCAAAATGATCTACCTACCCACAACAGAAATGTGAAACATATAACACAATATCTGCTTTGAACTGGGTTTTCTGAGTCCACACTGCCATATAATCTGATTCAAAGCAGATAACATGGGATTTTATTCAACTGTGTGGAAAGGACCTCAGATAACCCAGGGCCGACAGCACTTGGGTGGCGCCAGGAGCCTGCGGGGTGGGACTGAGCCTTCCTCCCACCCTGCCTGCGATCTACCAGGATGCCCTACACAATCTACCAGTAGATCGCAATCTACCTAATGAGCACCCCTGCGTTAAGGTATCGTTCTATTACCCGGGCGGATAGAGAGAAAAGGATAGTCCATTTTAGGGGGGTCAGAAAAGCATTTTCCCTGTTTTTACTGGTTATTCCCCCTCCCAACTTCCAATGTCATAAACGAGGGTTGTTTCTGTCAGAAATTTAATTACAAAAATGTGAATCAAGTACTGAAAGGGTTAAATTGATGCAATGACTCAGCAAAAGCTGCAGATCTATATAAGCAGGTTAGTAGGCCTCTGTGACAGTGTGTCTCAGTGGGAGACAGATCTCAGTCTGTGAGAAGGCCTCACAATGTTAGGTAGGTCTTAGTCTGTGCGAGAAGCCTGTGTGTGAGGTAAGCTTCAATATAAGAAGGAATCGTCTGTGAAGCTTCAGTGTGAAGGTTGAACTTTATTTGTGTCATGGAAATCTTGTTGTAAATAGTGCAACCATATTATTTTGCTATAAAGAAAGGCCTCCTACGGAAGAGATAACATTGGTATGTGAGTTTCTGTTCTTTTTATCACTTTGGGCTACTGGTGTTGGGTCACGCTGCTGCTGATGTTACTCTGCTGTCCATTTATGAGGAGGGTTTTTTGTTAATAAGGCCACTCGCCCAACAGTTTCCATGATGGGGACATGGGTGGGGGGAATAACAGAAAAATAGGGGGGAAATGGTTTAACTTCTTCAACCCACTCTCCACCCCCATAAAATGGACCATTCTTCTCTCTCTCTAGCGCTCCCTAGTGGCCTCCGCCCTGATAATAAAATGGTACCCTTGTTAAAAGGGTTTGGGAGACTGGAAAACTGCCTGGGCAGTGGGGATGTCCAGTTGCCTACCCTGGATGGCAAGGCACTCCGCCCGTCTTCATTGGTGAAGAGTCTGGGAGTTCTGTTGGACCCCCTGCTAGCAATGGAGGCTCAGGTCTCCGCTGTGAGCAGAGTCAGATGTTTCCCAACTGCGACAGGCTAGGTGACTGGCCCCCTATCTGTCTAGGAATGACCTGGCTACGGTCATCTCAAGGCTAGACTACTATAACACCCTCTACATTGGCCTACCCTTGTCAGTGGTCCGGAAGCTCAAGTTGGTGCAGAATGCTGCCGCCCGACTCCTCGCTGGGGTGCCAACGAGACATCATATAACAACTATTTTACAGCAATTGCACTGACTACCGATTGAGCACCGGATCACCTTCAAGGTGATGGTGCTTACCTTCAAGGCCTTATATGGTCCAGTACCTGAGAAACCACCTTATCCCCTACCAACCCCAGAGATCACTTCCTTCAGAAGACCGGGATTTGTTGGAAATCCCCAGTTTTAAGATCTACCGCCTGACAGCGACTAGGCGCAGGGCCTTTACAACTGTGGCTCCATCTTTGTGGAATGCTTTGCTTGCAGAAATTCATACCCTATGTGACATTTACAAACTTTCCGTAGAGCTTGTAAGACATTTTTGTTTCGGCAAGCATTCGATCTCTGTTAGTAAATTTGCAATCTTGTTCAAACTGTCCTTATTGTGAATTGTATTGCTTTGTGTTGTAAACTGCTACGAGCCTTAGGGAAGTGGCGGTATATAAATCTGAATAATAAATAAAGATATCCATACAGATAATAAGTGAATTTTCAGTTGCTGCTAATTCTAACTTCAGCCCCTAGATGATGTAACATACACCCGATTTAAAGCATTGTTACAGTTGATTCATTTATTTAAACTGACAAAGGAAACCTAACTCCAGATATGAGGATGTATAATCCTTGAGATAAATCTTTGAGACTAATCTAAATTGTTAAAAACAGGCACGTGGAATTACCTCAATGACAGTCCATTGTTCTACAACAATTGCATCATTTCCTTTCCTGTTTGAACCAGGGACTCCTGAGCCTTCTTCTTCATATATAAATACGCCCTCCAATGCTTTTGGCAAGTAATCAGCTGCAGAAACGAAAAAAAGAAAACGATTAAAAGAATGTTCAAACATGTCATGAATGTATATACTTTGGATATACAGTATGTTAAATTGGTATGCTTTTGTCTTTGTCTTGTACATGGCTGTTGTACAAAGATTACCAAAGCATTAGATATTTTAAAATAATTTTCTGCCAGTCTTCAAGTTAAACTTTGAACAGACAGCTTTGACTTAAAAGAAAGTTCATACAGTAGATCCCTCAATAACAAAGTTAACCTGGATTCCTCATAGCTTCATAACCCAGTGATCCATGTATACATCAGTAGGTTAGGTTGCTTACCTGTAACCGTGTTTCTTCGAGTGTAAGATCTGTGAAATTCACACAAGTGGGTTTACTCCCGCGCATGCGTAGAATCTCGGACATACTAGCTAAGATTAAAGATTTACATATGCCCCTCCCACTCCCCGCCCCGCCCCCCTCATCCCCTGATCTAGCTACCTAGGCAGTTCCTTGCCGCCAGACAGCAGCAAAAACCTAGGCATGACATCAGAGGGAGGACGGCGGGTTCTGTGTGAATTTCACAGACCTTACACTCGAAGAAACACGGTTACAGGTAAGCAACCTAACCTTCTTCTTCGTGTGGTCTGTGAAATGCACACAAGTGGGTGACTTAACAAGCTTATGTACCTTGGAGGTGGGTCATGCCACACAGGAAAACAGCACGGCTCTGCCGAAGGACGCATCCTTCTTCGCGAGGACGTCGAGCTTGTAATGAGCTGCAAACGTCGAGGGGGTCACCCAGGTAGCAGCCTTGCAAATCTGATCAACAGGTACACCCCGCAAAAATGCTTGGGATGTTGAAACTGCCCTTGTGGAATGGGCCTTAACACCAACAGGCAATTCCTTATGGGCTAACTGATAAGCCAATCGGATTGCCAGGACTATCCAGGAAGCCAAACGTTGAGACGTAAGGGGAAGTCCCAGGGAATCTTCCCTATACTTAAGGAACAACTTAGGGGACTTCCTATAGGAGGCCGTCCTATGTAAATAGAAGGACAACGCCCTCTTAACATCGAGGGAGTGAAGGGCAATCTCCAGGGGAGATGAGGGGTTGGGAAAAAAGGCTGGGAGGACAATGTCCTGGGACATATGGAAATGGGAAACAGCTTTAGGAAGAAAAGTGACATCTGTCCGGAGGACCACTTTGTCTTCATGAAAACGAATGAACGGAGGATCGGAACGGAGAGCCGTAATTTCACTAGCCCTCCTGGCCGAGGTGATAGCCACGAGGAAGGCCGTTTTCCAGGACAAATGTGAAATATGGCAGGTTGCCATAGGTTCGAATGGAGGTTTGGAAAGTTGGGAGAGGACCAATTCTAAGCTCCAAGATGGAGGTGGAGGAGAAACAGGAGGGAAAGACTTTTTGTACCCCTGTAGAAACATGCCCACCATGGGATCTTGAAAGAGGGACGGGAGACCAAATTTCTTCCTATACCAGGAGAGGGATGCCAAATAGCATTTGATGGAGGAAAAGGAGAATCCTTTTGAGGACAGGTGAATGAGGAAATCTAAAACAACTGACGTGGGGGCCGACTGTGGCAAATGGCCCAGTGGCTGAACAAACGCACGAAACTTGTCCCACTTGTAAGTGTATGCTTTCCTGGTAGAGACCTTCTGGGCTGCCTGGATTATGAGGCGGACAGGGTCGGAGAGGTGGGACAGGGCCTGATCCTCCACGCTGTAAGGTGGAGAGATGGAAGGTCTGAATGTAGGATGAGGCCCTGTTGAAGGGAGAGGAGGTCGGGACCCAACGGAAGACGAAAAAGGTCTCCCTGAGATGCCTGGAAAAGGGGTGTGAACCACGGCTGGCGGGACCACCAGGGGGCTATCAGGATGCAATCCGAGTTGTCGGACAGCAGCTTTGCGACCACTCTGGGTAAGAGTGGGAGAGGGGGGAAACGTAGAGGAGACCTGGGGACCATCGGTAGAGGAATGCGTCTCCTAGACAATCTGGGGATGCGTGAGGGTGGAGTCTCGCGCAATACCTGAGGCAATGGGTGTTTAGGTGTGAGGCAAACAAATCTAATTGTGGAGTGCCCCAGCGCCTGATCAGGGAGAGGAAGTGGCGGGGGCTGAGCTGCCACTAGTGAGTGGTGGACGACGTCCTGCTCAGTGAGTCGGCTAGAGTGTTTTGAAGGCCTGGAAGGTGAATAGCATGGAGGAATGTGTTGTGGAGGATACAGCACTCCCATATCCGGAGGGATATGGAGAGAAGAGTGGGGGAGCGGGTGCCCCCTTGTTTGTTGATGTAATACTTTACCGAGGTGTTGTTCGTGAGGACTTGGATCACCTGGTTGGAGACTACGGTCACAAATGACCGAAGTGCTTTCTCCACCGCTATGAGTTCCAGGGCATTGATGTGGAGTCTCTTTTCGTAAGGGGACCAGTGACCACTGATGGTCAGGTCTTGGAGGTGAGCGCCCCACCCCGTGGATGACGCATCTGTCGTCAGAGACAGAGACGGCTGGGGAGGGGAGAAGGGAAGGCCCGCTGAGCACACATTGGATCTGTCTGTCCACCATGACAGGGACTGCAGGACATGGGCGGGGGGGGTGGAGGATCATGTTTTGGTTGTCCAGTCCTGGCTGGAACACAGAGAGGAACCATGTTTGGAGGGGGCGGAGGCGGAGGCGGGCGAACGCGTTAACGTTCGTGGAGGAAGCCATATGGCCAAGGATAGACTGGATGGTCCAGGCAGAGCACCGATGGGTGGTTTGGATAACCTGGATAGAATGGCATAGGTTGAGGAAGCGATCCTCTGGGAGGTAGGCCCTCTGGGATATTGAATCTATTACTGCACCTATGAACTGCACCGTCCGGGCCGGTGAGAGGTGAGATTTCTCGTGGTTGACAATAAGTCCCAGGCTCTGCAAAAGAGACAAGGCATAAATGATATCAGAAGACAATTGGTCACATGACCCAGAACAAAAAAGCCAGTCATCCAGATAAGGGAACACGGTGACGCCCTGCTGGCGAAGGTGGGAGGCGACGACCGCCATACATTTGGTAAAAGTCCTCGGGGCCGTGGAGAGGCCGAAGGGAAGGACATTAAAAGAATATGGGGCACCGTCCACCATAAAGGTGAGGTACTTCCTGTGGGACTGCCTAATTGAGATGTGGAAGTAGGCGTCCTAAGGTCAACAGTAGCCATCCAAGCTCCCTTCGGGATGAAAGGGAGGATGGAGGGGAGAGTGACCATCCTAAATCTGCGTGGTTTGATGAATTGGTTAACTTCCCGGAGGTCCAAAATGGGCCGGAGGCCACCATCCCTTTTATCCACTAGGAAATATCTTGAAAAAAAGCAAAAGTGAAGTAGGTGGGATGGGGTAGGGGAGATGGCTCCCTTAAGAAGGAGAGCGTCAATCTCTGTAAGTAAAGCAGGGGAGGCCTGAGTAGAGACAGGTTTCCCTGGGGGTGGAAGGGAATCGAACTCTATGGCATAACCCCGGTGAACAATGTCCAACACCCACTTATCGGTGGTGATGGACTGCCAAACTGAAAGAAAAGGCCGCAGCCTGTTGAGAAACAGGCTAGAAGCGGCGTGTCCTATTGGATGAGGACCTACCACCTCGATACTGACTCCTGAACGGAGCAGCTGGGCGCTTGTATCCCTGTGAGGGGAACTGCGGTCGTTGTCCTCCTCTATATGGGGCGGAGTTATAGTATCCGCGAAAGGACTGGTGGTGGTAGTAGGGGCGCCAACGCTGCCTATAGGATTGATAGGGAGAGTTGGGCTGTTGGCCGTATTTATTCAGTGTTTGTTTCATCTTGTGGGAATGCTCCAATTGAGAATCTGTCTCAGGATTAAAAAGGCCAGCTTCATCCATGGGGAGATTTTCGATTAGTGAGCGCTGATTGGATGACAATGCCGCGGATCTCAACCAAGCATGTCTCCTAAGGGCAACTGACCCAGCGATCAGTTTGCCTGAGGTGTCAGCGCCATGTTTGGCCAAATCCTTTTGTAGGGTGGCCAGAGTGAGGGCTTCTTGGTGGAAGGCCTTAGCCATGGGTTGTTCAGATGCTGGAAGGAGGTCCAGATATGGGCCTATCTTATTCCAGAGATAAGATTGATAGACGCTCATATAGACGCCATAATGTGCCATTCTGCCCGACAGGCAGGCGGAGGCATAACATTTCCTGGCCATAGCATCAAGCTTTCTACCTTCTTTATCAGAAGGGGCAGCCTGGTTGTTCTGAATTGGCTTAGGCTGAGCATCGGTCACTATTGAATTTACTTTCGGAAGCCTGGCCAACCAGGGAGTGGTGGACAGGTCAATCCGATACAGGTTTTCTGCCCGTTTAGACGTGCTTGGGACGGAAGCCGGGGCAACCCCAGAAACCTTCAAAAGTTTTACCAAATAAGGTATGGTAGGCAAAATGGTAGACTGCTGTGTCTGCTGTTCAGCAGAGGTGAAATAAGGGTCCTGGACAACATCCTCAGATTGAGGAGGCTGTATGCCAAGGGACCTGGCCAGCCTAATCAAAAGAGCAGAAAACTTTTTGTATTCTTCTGCCTGCTGAGGATCAGCCTCAGGCTCAGGCAAGTGAGGGATGGGAGTCACATCAGAAGAGTCATCTATATCCCCATCAATATCATTGTCTGGGAGGTGGGGGGGATTGGGCAGAAGGAGCAGCTGGAGGGGCAGGGGCTTGAGCGGGAGGGGCTGAGGGGGCTGAAGGAGGAGGAGGAGGTGCCACGGTTGGAGGATAGGGAGAAGAGGGCCATGGATACCGGTAGGGATCCGGGGCCTGAAAGGGTTCAGGGGAATAGTAGGGATGAAAGTAAGGGAAGGGGGGGGGGAAAGGGTGAGGGTAACCGAAGGGGTATCCATAAGGAGGATCCCAGGGGTGGCTCCGGTCACCAGGCGCTTCCTTAAGCGGGCTCCGGGACCGGGAACGATCAGGCTCAGCCGAGGAGCGCCGCGCAGGCTGCGCGGCGCTGCGGGAGCGAGCGAGCGTCCGCGCGCGAAGGCGGGAAGCCTGCAGCGCTGTTTTGAGGCGGGAAGCCAGCAGTGCTCGGTATCCGGGGAGAGAAAGGAGGCCGCGTGGTGCTGGCCTCCTCGTGAAGTAAGCCCTCGGTCTCCGGGGAGGGAGAAGGTGGGGGGGGCGCCTGGGCGAGCGGCGGAGAAGGAGGCGAGGGAAGCTCCGGCTCGGGGACCGAGGAAAGGAGCTGCAGTGGAAGGAGTTGGGGGGGATTTTCCACCCCCAGAGCCTCATCTTCTTCAAAGAATTGCAGCGTTTCTGCTGCTGCCATGGGGATGCAAGGGCTGGGAGGCGCAGGGCCGGCCAGGAGCCTTGGCTGGTTTTGTGCCATCGCCTCAGAAGCTTTTTCCTTGGGCTTGATTTTAGAAGCTTTTTGCTTCTTTTTCCGGAGTGGCTCAATGGCAGCGCCAGAGGCCAGCTCACGGATGGCACCCTCTGTTGAGGCACTCAGGGGAGTTGGGCTCGGAGAGATAGAAGGCAGGGGGGGCTGGCTCGTGGAGGGAGAGAGCCCATTCCCTGTAGAAGTAATGGCTTGCTCGAAGAGAGCAGCCTTGAGCCTAAAATCCCTGGTCTTTAGGGCCCTAGAGGAGAAAGACCTGCAGATCTTGCATGTCTGGGGAATATGAGATTCCCCCAAACAGAGGAGACATTTAGGATGTCTATCCTCTTGGGGCAAAGTTGCTCCACAGTCGGAGCACTTTTTAAAAGATAGAGAAGACATCTTATCTGATAGTCGAGGCAATCCGTGGTCTTATTAGCAGGAGCTAGTAGTCGGAGACGCTTTCGCTGGCTAGGCGGAAAAGGAACTGCCTAGGTAGCTAGATCAGGGGATGAGGGGGGGGGGAGTGGGAGGGGCATATGTAAATCTTTAATCTTAGCTAGTATGTCCGAGATTCTACGCATGCGCGGGAGTAAACCCACTTGTGTGCATTTCACAGACCACACGAAGAAGAAGCCAGAAATATAGAAGTTTGTGCTTTTTTAACAGAGGAAGGAACAGCAACCAGCCACATTCATGAGTGAGGCCCTTTGCTTTGTAGTAGGACGTATAGAAAGAGGGAAAACGTCTCTGCAGCTGGAGTATACAACTATTACTACTATAGGAATTTCTGGAACAATTAAAACAAAATCTCCCAGAGATTATTAAAAAGGGAAGGGAAAAAAGGGAGAGTCTTTTAACTTTCTGGGAACTCAACTGCTTAAAATGACTTCTAAGCATTAAAAAAAACATCCTTGAACACTGCCATGATTAAATACTAGCTTGAGTGGGAAATAACCAGAGATCAGATCCAGATAAAGTGGAGGTGTTGGTCACAAGAAAGCCTAATTCCAGAATTTCAATTCAAACTGTTTTGGAAAGATGCACATTGTCTAAAAAGTCAGGACTGTAGTATGGAAATGCTTGTGGGTCACACATTGTCCCTAGACCGTTGGGTGACACTGATGTTCAGAAGCAGAACTGCCTTAAGTCTTGGGTGTTTGCTACAACCATTACTGAATTAGGCTGGATTTACACTGCCTTACATTCTAGAATCTGATTCCAGGTTATCTGCTTATCCCAGATTATCTGGCAGTGTAGACTCATACTATAAAGTTCAAAGCAGATAATCTGTGATCACATAATAGGATATAGCACAGTTTAGATCCAGCCTTAGCCTTATTCAGCAACAATTATCCATGGGTTTCTTACATTAATAGTGAGATTCATGCAGAGCATTCAATGGAAGACTATCCTTGTTGAACAGCTAGAAGCTATATCAGTACAAACAGTAGCACCAAGGCTACTAACCAGTATCTAGGGTTGTGATCATATCATTCCTGAACAGACTGTGCTGTGGCACCACAAGATGCAGAACCAACCTTAAGAAATGGGATTACAAAGTGGACTCCACGACATGCGAGTGTGGAGAAGAGCAAACCACAGACCACTTACTACAGTGCAGTCTGAGCTCTGCCACGTGCACAATGGAGGACCTTCTCACAGCGACACCAGAGGCACTCCCAGTGGCCAGCTACTAGTCAAAGGAAATCTAATATAATGCCAAGTTTTTAAAAATACATTACAACTGTACCCTTGGTTCGCTTCTGATATAATAAATAAAATCATTCCTTTCTTAGAAGATCAGTACTGCTTGTCATACGGACTAATTCAAAGTGTTCATGTTATTGTTTAAAGCTTTGAATGCCTTAGAGCAGGGGTGCTCGGGAGCTACTAGTAGATCTTCGGCCCTCTTCCAGGTGATCTTCGGGCCTCACCAGCCGGATGGGGCGCTCCTGCCATGCGTGCGCACACCCTGTGCGCACACGCGGTCCTGCTGCTGGCTTCCGCTCTCGCGGTGCTTCTTTTGCCTGTGGGGCATTGCAGGAAGAAGGAAGCACGAGGCGGGGCCTCTGGAGGGAGCGCCCTGCCTCTCTGTCGTCCAGAAGCAGCTGTGCAGCCTCCGTTGCCGGCGAGACAGGCAGGGCGGAGCACTCCCTCTGGATGCCCCACCTCGTGCTTTCTCCTTCCTGCAATGCCCCGCAGGCGGAAGAAGCGCTGCGCGGGCGGAAAACAGCAACAAGAGCACGCACGGTGGCAGGAGCGCGCGGTGGCAGGAGCGCGCGGGAGCACACGGCGGCGGGGGCAGGTAGATCTTTTAGACTTGGTTGCTTTAAGAGTAGCTCTCATGCTGAAAAAGTGTGAGCACCCCTGCCTTAGAGCCTTGACTATTTAAGGGACTGCCTGCCTTGTCACGAATTCATCTGATTATTAAGATTCGTGGGAGAGATGCTTTTGAAGTACCTTAGCTCATCTATCAGGCACACGTGAAATTGACTTCTCTTGCATTGCTTCCGAATTACGGAATGCTTTCCATTAACAATTAAGCTTCATTCTCACTCTCCCAGCTTTCCAGAAAGGTGTTAAGATGCATATCTTTAATTTGGTATTAGCCAAATTTGTACGGTGCTTATATTGCTGTTTTAATGTTTCTGGTACTTGTTATTGCCTTATTGTTATTGTTATTATAATTTATATTTAAATATGTGTACACAATTTCTATAAATATTATTAAACTAACAAGTAAAGGTAGCCTAGCGGAAGGGGATAGGGAGGACCAAACGTGCCCTTCGCCCTTCCCAACAGAAATACCTGTACATTATTCTGACACCAGCCTGAAGGGAGGCTTGAATAGGAACTCCCAGCTTAGGTTAGGGATGGGAGTCATATGGCCCTCTAGACCACTGCTTCTTAAACTGTGTGTCCCAAGACCAAACAGGGTCCCCGTAGTACAATGTTGAGATCATGAAAAATTTGGCAACAGTAGAAGGTTTCTGAATGCCATTTAGACATTTACAAAAATCCATTAACAACATGCAGTGTTTACAGTGGATTCTGCAGAAAATGCTTCGCTGTACTTCAGAAAAAGGAGAATCAGCCTGTTTAGCAAGCCTTGCAAATGCTAATTTATTATCATTACATTTTTTATTTTTAAACCTGTTTTATCCTCTTGTATACCTGAGGTCATTTAAAATTTTCTTGGTGGATTGGGATCACCATTTAAGAAGTCTTGCTCTAGATGTTCCTGAAAACACTCCGTCCCCCAAAAAATCATGGGCTCTATAAGCTCAGGATGCTGTCAAGTATAACTAACACTGGGAAAGGTGAATGATTCCAATTCCAGTATAATAATACTTTGTTGCCTAGCTATCTCTAGTTTCAGTAATTACCAGAAAGGACCCATTGAAATCATAAGGTAGTTCTGACAGATATGTAATATTCATTTTAATGGGCATAGTCTAGGTAAGGATAATTCTGGATTTAACCCTTTGGATTAGTTGTACCGCTCAGCTATGTATAATTGCCATGTTCAACACAGATTTTTCATTTACCTCCTTATCTAGGAGAAAGGACACTTGAACTATTAAACAATATTGCTTACCAGTTCTAACCCTCAAGGAGCTCCTCCAGTTACTTCCCTCAAAAGTAAAAAATGTGTATTTTTATACTAATTCCTTGATTTTTGTTTTTCTATTCTTCACCTACCTCAAGAGTGGAAATGTAGTCGCCTTTGTGTTGTTTTTGAACTAAAACTTTGCCAGCCTAGGCAGTGATGAAGAATATTGGAAGGCAAAGCTCTTGAGAGCTGCATTATTCCCATCTGAAACTTCCCTGAATTCATACTGAACTTTTCTAAAGAATGTCGCCATTTTTCTCACTGTATTCTACTGTAATGCCAAGTCCCAAAGCACTTAAAATAACAGAGTTTATTGGCCGGAAAATAAATCACAAGTTGCATTCCTTTTCAAATAAATTTCAAAACTACAAGTAGATACCTACAATAACAAGTGAGATATAGCCTTTGTCCCATGAGAAAAAGGTTAATGTTTTTGCCTACTATTATCCCAATCTGCCATTCCTGTTATATCCACGGAACCAAGGAAGTATGGCAGGAGTGGCCTGGACGTGACCTCGACCACAGAATCAGTGATGTCCAATCCACCACTCTCATACTCCTTCTCTTGTGGAGAAACCCACAGCTCCTAGTAAACCAAGCTAAAGATTAAAGGAGTTTGTATTGCACTTACATTTAGAAGCTTCCCAACATACAAAAGAGTCAATCAACGCCAGCCCTTGCTTGTAATAAAATGAGGTTAATTCTAGCCAATCAGCATCCAAAGTATTAATCACGGGTCCTTTCCTTGCAACTTTTAGAGACAAAACCCCATCGTGATATGTCCAACAAGTAGAATCATCTTCAAAAACATTAAAGACGGTATACAATTTGTCATCTGAAAAAAAGATAGTAAAAATAAACAGTTAGGGATATAAAGCATTACACTATAGAATAGTTATCTAGACCAGCGGTTCTCTAAGTGTGTTCCGTGGAGCCCTTGTGGCTCCGTGAAGCATATTGAGGGGCTCCGCAGTTTCTTCCTCCTTCCTCTCCAATCTATCATTATTATTATTATTCAGGCTGGATGGCCATCTGTTGGGGTGATTCGATGATACTTTTCCTGCATGGCAGAAGGGGGTTGGACTGGGTGGCCCATGGGGTCTTCCATTGAAATACTGTTTAGTTTATGTGGGTTGAAATTCTTCTTGAAATGTATGCCCATGTCTGATATATAGATAGATATAGACATATATATAGACAGATAGATACACACACACACACAATATAATATAATATATAAACATATCTCCATGGGAAACATGTGCCCCAAAAAGAGTTTGAGAACCTCTGATCTAGGCAATCTATACTATAAATAGAGAAGAAATTTTGTATCGGTAATGGCATAAAAGCTGAACATGACAAAAAATAGTCTTATATTCTTGCTATGAATATTCATGTGCTGGATGCTCTCAAACTGACAGATAATAGAGATGTTTTATAGCTAAACTCCTGCTTGTTTTTTATACGGTGCACTATTTTTGCTTTTCATTTTCTTCCTATCAAAATGCTCATTCCCTTGCTTTTTGCGTTGACAAGAACTCTATTTTTTCATTCTTTCCTGCTGTTGCCATATACTCCTTTTCTGGATGCTCTTGCGTTCCCTTTAGCCTCATCTATTTTTATACTCGTTGACATCTCATCACTTGCTCTTGTATCTGTAGTTATGCTGCTGACACTTTCTAATGGAATTCAATTTTTCAAACTAAACCTCAGCAATGCTGCATCCTACCTTTTTCCAGTCAAATCATCTACTTGATGTACGCCTTTATCCTCTCCCATCTTCTACTTCATCCACCATCCCATTGTTTTCCAAAAACTTTCTTTTGCTACTTCCTTTTCAAAATTACTTTAAAAATTATCTTTATTGCAGGTTTTAAAAGATATAACAATGAACACAGAACAAAAACTTCCAATAGAAACAATAAATACCGAATATACTTACAACAAATGAATATCATTAACTATGTCTACTTTATACACCACCCACCTTTTCAGGGTTCATTTAATAGGTTATTTAAAATATTTTTATATTGTCCTTTCAGTGTTTTCCTGGCATGTGTTTCTAGTTCTAAAAAAGGGACAACAACTGCAACCAATAACAATTCGGTCACTTTTAAAGGATTAAGGCTTCAATGTGTTGTTGAAGGCTTTCATGGCCAGAATCACTGGATTGCTGTGAGTTTTCCAGGCTGTATGGCTATGTTCCAGAAGCATTCTCTCCTGATGTTTCACTCGCATCTATGGCAGGCATCCTCTGAGGATGCCTGAGGATGCCTGCCACAGATGTGGGCGAAACGTCAGGAGAGAATGCTTCTGGAACATGGTCATACAGCCCGGAAAACTCACAGCAACCCAGATTAAGGCTTCATTCAAGAATATTTATTTATTTTATTTATATTCCGCTCTTCTCACCCCAAAGGGGACTGAGAGTGGATTACAGGTACACATACTTAGCAGACAATCCCTGCCGTTTCCACATACACATTATAAACGAACAGAGGCAAACTCTGGCCACCAGGGGGAGCTGACGTACTCATCTCTCAGCGTTCCCAGCGTCCCTTGTTGTTCCTTCCGCATTCCTCAGCATTCCTGGAGTTCTTTAATGGCCTCATAATTCAGTCAAAATTTGCCTCCCCACTTAATGTGGTACCTTTATCTCCTACTTGACAGATGCAACTGTCTTTCAGGCTGCAAAGGTCAACAGCAGGCTACACTTAAAGGTCGAGCACCCACCTCAACCCGGGGAGGCCTCGAACTCATGACCTACTGGTCAGAGAGATCTTGTGCAGCTGACACTTAGCCAGCTGCGCCACATTCCCGTTGCTGAATACTTCTATACTCTGAAACTCCTTGCATGTTAATCCTCTGCCAAATCTATTTCCTTCTTAGAGAGCAACACTGCAGAATTAATCAATGCTATGGAAGCATGTAGCTTTGTAAGGTCTTCAGCTTTTCTACCAAAGAGTGCCTGTGCATTCCATAACACTGAGCCATGGCACTTAAAGTGGTGTCAAACTGCATACCATTTTTAAAGTTATTTCTTTAATTCATGTAGGGGAGGGGTTCCCAAATTACAGCCCATGGGCCAAATGCAACCCTCCAAAGTAATTTACCTGGCCCCTGCCCTAAACTTTAGACTTAGGGTTGCCCTGAGTCTGAAATTGTTTGAAGGCAAAAAAACAACAACTCTAATTAATTTGACAATCTCAGCAGCCAAAAGCAGGCCCACACTTCCCATTGAAATACTGGTTAAGTTTACATTGGTTAAAATTGTTCTTCATTTGCAATATTGTATTGTTCTTTCACAGGTTTTTTAGGACAACAAATAATATATGCGCAGTTTGCATAGGAATTTGTTCATGTTTTTTTAAAAAAACCTATAGTCTGCCTCCCACCCAACAGTCTGTGGGACCATGAACCACCCCTCTGCTTTAAAAGTTTGAGGACCCTTGATGATTGTAGGACATACAGGCAATGTGTTTAAATACCTTCTTTCCTTAATTTCGTTGGGCCTGGACTTCCTTCCCTTCTGTCCTGAAAATCAGTGTCTTGCAATGGCCCACCTTCTTGGTGAATTTCTTCCTCTGTTCCACTCTCAGAAGATTGGCCACTCAAGGTCCCTTCATTTGACGTCTTAACATTTTCATCTGAATTGCGTCTCCTTTGTTCTTTGCTTCTTCTACACATCTCTGAGTCAGACTCTACATTTCCCTCCACGTGTGTGCCATTGCAGATTTTAGACTGGGGGCAAGGCTGTGTTATAAATCCAACGAATTTCATCCCTCTTTTGGCAGCATCATTGATCTGTGTTTTGTGCAAAGAAAAAATAAACATGGAGCTCATTAACTAACAATACTGTGATAGCAATTTTGTATATGCTGCTGTTATGATAAAGTTAGGTCAGTGATTAAGGAAAATAATATATGTCTATTTCCTCATGAGGACAAGCATTACAAGTTGTGCCTACTGTGACTTTCCAAAGCCAACAAAAGAAACATTTGAAATGTCCAGTTTGGTGGATATGGAAAAAGGATTTTTTTTTTGGACAACAACTTCAATCTATACTAAAACAAAGCCCCCTTTTCCCAAGCTCTGGCACATGAAAAATTTTTATATGCCAATATATACCTTTCATACAGAATATATTTTATGTGAAGTGGCACATTGATCTTCTATACATTGAAATAGGAGTTTTATAGACTCTGTGGTTTTGAGTTGGTATTTTTAAAACTACAGATGACTAACAATATTGAGAATGGGATGCTGCAGTTTTGAAAGTATTCAGGAAAGATTTTTAGAATGATCTCAGAAGTTAGTCCCTTTCATGTTGAGGGGCGAAAATCATTATTTAATTATTTTATTTTAATTTTTATGTTGTTTGGGATTTTTTTCAATTCATTGTATTTTATCTTGTGCATATACACATAAGCATCTCATGTCTATGTTCTTGAATATTGGTATAACATACATAGTGCATACGTTTACAATTATTTTGAGTGCATCTTATCCTTTTATACAATCTTTTTCTTAATGACATTTTATTACTTTTTTGTTAAAAACCTCCCACCACCCAGATCACATATTTTCCCTCTATAGCTTTACCATGCACACAATTTCTGTACAATATTTATATCAACTTCACCACTTTTTATCCCTTCCATTTAAGTCATCCATTTATTAACCACTATATGAAAATGACACCCAATATAAGGTTGGGAGGAAAAGACCACATCTTCCATTGCTGAGAACTATGAGATTGGGTTGGCCCTGCATGGATCCCAATCCCGGCATTGGCCAACCTGCTTGTTGATCAATGAGCCTGATAGCCCACTGTTGGAAACTTAGTGATGGCAGGAAGAAAGAACAATCATCCTGAATGCCCCCTGCGTGTTCTTCCTGACATCTATGTGTATGTGTGTGAAGGGGGAATGTCAACATACATTAGCCCTAGAATGGGCCATTTTAAAATTCAGCACACATCCAAGTCCCCTAAGGGGACACCTACTAATGTAATTCCAAAGAGATCTTAGTAATAGATGTCTTGGATCCTGGAACCATGCTCACTGTCCCCAAAAGTTGTGAAAAAACACTAAAAATGATGTATCTGCAAAAATAAATAAATAAATAAAAGAAACACTTGCATGGAAAACCACATACACAGACCTTATCAGACGGTCCTACTCTACTTGCAATACGGAGCCTTCTAGCTCCCATTTCACAATGGCAAACTACTTCTGGTGGGACTCTGTGGCGCAAATAGAGTAGGAATGTCATATGCCACTATGCATGGCAACTTCCATAGGTAATGTGATGAAGTCGACAGTTCTGTCCAGTTAAAGGGTGGATGGGTAATTGGGTGCTACACCAGGGCAGGCCCTTAAATCCCCATCTCACCCAAGTGGAAGCTGCATCCTGTGGGGCAACCAGCCATTGGACTCCTATTGAAATTAAAACCTATTGGCTAATGGTTCCCACTTCTTTCCCAGGGCCACCTAGAGTTGAGCAGACCCTAGGAAAAAAGGAGGTTGGGATCAAAGTTGGTGATGGATGACCTGGCTCTGCTGCTCCCTTGACCCACAAACTAACCATGGGCTGGCAGCTGGGCTGCCAGAATCGCCACACATTGTGGTGAATCTGGTGGTGCCCATCAGGGAGTTTGAGGAACCCATCACCCCATGCCCTGCATTGCCCAACTCTCTCAAGTCTACATCCTTTGGGGGAAGCATTGACCGCCCGGCTTCCCCCTATTGACTTCTATTCAACATGGGTGGCAACATGCTCCAGTTCATCTATACTTTTATGATGGAGCCCCACTGGAAGCTGTTCTATGTTGTGGGATGGGTGCCTGCGAGTTTCATCGTAAAAGTATACACAAACTGGTGCTTGCCGCCAAAAAAGGACTTCATGTGATGGTTATTAGGCTCTTAGTGGGGTTACTTGGAGCACTGATTCATAAAATAGCATTGGGTAGACCACATCAGCTCTACTTTCTTAGACATGGTTATCATGATTTTCTATGGACAAACAGATGAAGATCGATAGATGGCATACGTTCTGTATCTCAAAAACTAATGCCAATAGGGGAAAACTGGTGCCATTTATGGAATCAGCAGGCCAACTATATCCAGAAACAGGTCTAACATTTGAGTCACCAAAATGTGTGGAGGCTAGTGTAATTAGTTGGTGTTTTTTTGGAACAATGAGAGCAGCTTCTGATCTTTTGATTTCCACAATTCACCTGGGTGGAAACTAGAGTGCTACTGGAGGGCAAACCACATTGATGTGAGAATAATTTCTACAGCTGCTGCTATCGTGTAACTCTGTTACATGAGCTGCAAGCAACACCCTGTGGATTTGCAGCCCTCACATTTGGCAGCATAGCAGCCATTTAAAGTCCTATGTTATTGCTCTAAAACAAAACGAGTGGGGACTGCACAGAGATAATTTTACTCACAGAACACGCTGGGAAGCACAATTTGGTCTAAAACAAGGCACATGCTCCATCTCAATCTGTGCCTTTCTTCAATGCAGAAGTCTTTTTTTCAGAATCAGGAAATGTTTTCCCTCTCTACCTTCTATTTACTGTGTGTCACTAATTTTTGGCCCTCTATAGTGGAATGTGTGTGGGATGTGTATGTGTGTGTTGGGGGCGGGGCGGGGAGGACTCACACACTGGCACATGGACAGCCATGTTACTCATCCCTGCTTTAAGTCAATACAACCAATTTTAGACCTCTATGAGGTAGCATTCAGAAGTCAGACTCTCAATAGTTGACAGTCAATGCTTAATAATTTTCAGAGAATGTTTAGACAAGGAATTAAATCATAATAACTTATGGAAGGAAATTTCAAAAACAGCCCTTTTATTTTTCAAACCATGACATTTAGTTTCCTAAAGTAAAAGAAAGTAAAACTATAAAATGGAACATTGCCTCATTCAGGGAAGTATGGTTTTCCCCAGATGGGGTGAACTGTCTGAGGTTTGTGGGAATTTGTAGCAGTCATTTAAATATTCAAACAATGTATTTGTCACTATGTACAACATGTTTTGCATCTCAAGTAGTTTTTAAATTTTTTCGAGACAGTAAAACTTCTTGTATCTCTGTTGAATTTTTAAAAAATAAATATTTATAGTAATATAGTATACTGGGGGAAATGGCCCTTTGCATTATAATACTGTAACTCAAAGGAAAAACAAAAACGAGAAGTGATAACTTGCCCTTCAAACGCCACTTCTGGTTTTAAACAAAACCTTTGGAAACATCATTGTGCAGATTGAAAATATTGGTACAAATAGCTTTCCCCCAAAAAACAGAATTACTGGATCTGGAGGCAACCATCAGCAAAACCCAAAGAACTCTACTCTGAAACACCATATTTTTTCCAGAGCAATCTGGAAGAGCCCTGTTTCATTAAAATGAATATCCTGAAAGAAAGCTCAAAAAGAAAAGGAGGCTAAAGAAGGAATTCTGAAGACTGCCATACCTTTTCTAACAATCCTTTTACTGCTTCATTTGTTAGTTTTTCATATGTTAAGGGACACTCCTCGATCACAAGCCTGGGATATCTTTGTCCTCTGTTATGTGGATGCTTCTGGCTGGAACACAGAAAGAAAGCAGCCTTTGTTGCAGTCCGCTGTACAAAATGCCACACACATTTTCCTTTATTCCAAAAAAATTATGAATTAAATTTTGGCAACACTCTTTTTTACTATTACTCCAGTGAGTCAAGATTATAAATTTCTCAAATATGGTACTTGGAATAGAGCTACATTTCTGATTGAGATAATATATTTATACTTGATCTGAATATGAAATATTTCCCAGACAATGCAAACACAGACATATCAATAATGTTCAGGCTCCAATATGTCTCTAAGAAAGATTTTTGCATGATTAAAAGTTCAGGCCTAATGGAATTGTGTGTATGTATCTATGTGCCTTCAAGTTGTCTGTTGAACTTATGGTGATTACATTAATTTCATAGGGTTTTCCTAGGCAAGGCATACTAAGATGGGTGACAGCTTCTTTGCTTTCTAACATGGAATAGTTAAGAAGCGGTGAATCTTTGAAAGGGAGATTCTTAAATTATGTAATGTTTTAGTATTATGTAAAGTAGTTGCATAATGACTTAACGATAAAAATAATTGTGCTGTTATATGTGGAGGAGCTTGAGTTTGTGAACAACTGCTGGTCCGGAGAAAGTATCTCCTTCCACCTGATCAAAGTTATGGCTCTTATTAGGGCTGTTTCTGAATTTCGGAAGTTTTTTGCCTACTTCCGACTTTTGAAGCAATTTCGAGAGCAGCCCTCCCAACAGGAATTCCGAATTTCAGAATTCCGAATTTCGGATGTCATTTCCGAATTTTCCTGCTGATTGCTCATTGGCTGATGGCTTACAGCTGACTCTCCCTTCTGCTGATTTTTTTGCCCATTTTTGAAGGCAGACGCCATTTCTTAAGACGTCCGAAGACTTCCGAATTTGGAAATACTTCCGAATCAATTCTGAAATTTTTCCAAAAAAACCGGAAGTCTGAAGCTAAATCGCAATCAACATCCAATATGCATTTTTCCATTCGGAAACAGGCCTAGCTCTTATCTAGGCCAGGGTTCCTTAAACTGTGGGTCACAAACCCAAATGCAGTTCCCTTAGCTCAAAGTTGGGGTCATGAAAAAAATTCTGAACATCACCTCGTGGTTGTTACAGATATTTACATGACTTTATTGTGTAGTCCTTACAGTGGCCTCTGCTGAAGATGCTTCAGATGTACTTCATAAAAAGGAGAATCAGCCTGATTAACAGCCTTGCCAATGTTGATTTATAATCACAGTAAATGTTTGATTTTTATACCTATTTTATATACCTATATGCCTGGGGTCACATAAACATTTCTTGGTATCGAAGGGATCTTGAGTGGAAAAGTTTAATAAGTTCTGATTCAGGCTGCTCTGGTGGGTCCACCAGCCCATGAGCTGGAAGGATATTCAAACACATTAACTGGCAATTCCCACTTCCTTTCAGAGTTGCGCAGGGCAAAATGGACCCAGAATGCCCTGTATGCCCCCACAGGACGCTCTGTATGCTCCCTATGGCCAACGAGACAGAGTGACGCGGTCTGGCTGGACCCACAAATTCCCTGCATGGTAAGTTGTGTGGCTCCTTTTCTATTAACCACGGTTCAGTGTTGTATCCAGGCACTGAACTGTGGTGAACAGCAGAGCACTTGATGAACCAACCTGGACACAGCATATTATTTGAGAACACAGAAATGCTGGACCACTCTAACAAGAACCATATCAGACTACACAGAAGACATTGAAATCCACAAGCATTTGGGCTATTTCAACAGAAAGGAGGAAACCATTAAAATGAACAAAATCTGGCTACCAATATTTTAAAAACCCTCTAAAATCAGAACAGTGAATAAAGAACAGCACTCTGAAAAAAGGAGAATTCCAGACATTAAACAATCAGGGCCAGCTAACACCACCCAACAAAGGATTTTCCCAGGCAGGAATCAGCCAGGCCTTGAAGCTGCAAGGCTTAGCAATGATAATCAAAGTGATTAATTGCAACATTCACACTTGCCTCAAAGAGACAATAGTTGTTTCTCCCACCCTGGACCTTCCACAGATATATAAACCTCCCTTGCTTACTTCCAATATACCTTACAACCCCTGTGGATGCCTGCCATAGATGTGGCCGAAACGTCAAGACAGAATGCTTCTGGAATATGGCCATACAGCCCGGAAAACTCACAGCAACCCAGAATTTAACAATGGTTTATTTAAACAAGCAAGCTTTAAAAAGTAGAGTTCTACCTTATTTTGGCTTCATTAGTAAAACATGCTGAAAACAAATGATAGTTTGTTTGAATTCAGACATGATACTAAATTCCAGTAAGTTAAGAAGGAATATGAAATCTTCTGATCTCTCTTGAAACTGCATCAGAGGAAAGGAATACGCAGATCTAAGGCTCTTTCAGCCTCATTTATGTAATACGTTTAAACCAGGGGTGCTCATTAGGTAGCTCAGGAGCTACTAGTAGATCTGCCCACTTCCAGGTGATCTTCGGGCCTCACCAGCCAGATAGGGAGCTCCTGCCATGACCGCGCATACCCTGTGCGCACGCGCGCTCCTGCTGCTGGCTTCCGCTCTTGCGGTGCTTCTTTCGCCTGTGCGGCATTGCAGGAAGGAGGAAGCACAAGGCGGGGCCTCTGGAGGGAGCGCCCTGCTTCTCTCTCGTCCAGAAGCAGCTGTGCAGCCTCCGTTGCCAGTGAGACAGGCAGGGTGAGCGCTCCCTCTGGATGCCCCGCCTCGTGCTTTCTCCTTCCTGCAATGCCCCGCAGGCTGAAGAAGCGCTGCGCAGGAGGAAAACAGCAGCAGGAGCACGCACGGTGGCAAGAGCGTGCGGGAGCGTACGGCGGCGGGGGCAGGTAGATCTTTTGGACTTGGTTGCTTTAAGAGTAGCTCGCATGCTGAAAAAGTGTGAGCACCCCTGGTTTAAACTATAGTTTATTATGGTCTTGGAATGCAGCTAATTTTGCATTGGTGAATTCCTTCACCATGTCCAATGGGCTCCCTTGCTACTGAATTGTTTTAGAAGTATACCACAAAGCTATATTAAAAAACTAACAAATCCCAAAGGAACATTTGGGGATATTGTAGCAATCCTCAATGGTATGCTCACACCTTCTCTATGGGCCCATCCACATAGTACCTTTATCCCAGGAGCTCTCAGTTCAAATTGGCAGGATGTTCTTGAAAATATGGGAGGAATCGTTGCAAAGCGCTAAAAATGCAAGATTTTCAGTTATATCCAGGAATATCCTGGTTCTGGATGGAAAATGAGGACATTCGAACCTCTGTATGTCCTTACACTCATAAAACACAAGATTTTTATGTTGGTTTGTTCCCAGGTTATACATGTCAGTTCCTTACTCTTTGTATCCTAAAAGCACAGCAATAGTTGACTAGAGGGCAAAAATGTTATCATGGCAAAAGAAACTTTATCCTCCACATGTTTAATGAAGTTTCCGACACACAAACAAAGGCCTTGCTATGTAATCAACTTTCCCCATCTTTTCAGGAGAAAAGCAATGAGGAACAGATAAGTATGGCCCTGGAACAAAACTCGTACAAAAAATACGCGTATTTGCATCTACGCATTTAAAAGTTGCTTTTTTAAAATAAAAAAACGCTGAAATTTCTGGTTACGCCCCACGGCGGGCATCTTGCGGGCTTCGAAATCCTGTAACAAAGCAGCAAGTCTGTATGTCACAGGTTTTCTGATTTTTCTCAAGGACTGTACAGAATAAGAAGCAGTTTCCATTTTGTCAATCATATACATAAATTTACATAAAGATTTATCTTGGTGGCACATACCTGAGTTTGAGACGCGACAGTACAACTCGATACATATGACTTGCTGGAAAACGTCTCTTTCGTCCAACTGACAGTAAGACAGGGTGAATTGCCCCGACCACATAGCCTCTAGTGTAATACTCCTCCACTTTTTTGGCAATATCCAAAACAGAGCCGATCTTGATAACATCTGGATTTGAGGAGCCTGAGGGATTAAGTTACACAAAAAATGTAACTCGACATGCAGAGGGTTACTTTGCTTACTATATTCCATTTATACTCATCGCCTGATGTTCAAGCTGCATTGCAGAAATTCATTGTATCTCTGCTAATGACAAACGACTTAAAATAACTTCATGCTGTGGATGCCCTTCTCTGTTACACTGGCACAACTACACAGCAATATTGAGGGCTGTCATTAGAAACAGGTGCAAGGAAAACTGTAAAAGTTGAAATAGAAGTTATTATTGTAGTGGTAATTGGACATAAATATAGTAAACGTAAAGGTTTCCCCTCACATTAGGTCTAGTCATGTCCAACTCTGGGGAGTGGTGCTCATCTCCATTTCTAAGCCGAAGAGCTGCTGTTGTCCATAGATGCCTCCAAGGTCATGTGGCTGGCATGGAATGGTGTTACCTTCCCGCATAAGCGGTACCTATTGATCTACTCACATTTTGCATGTTTTCAAACTGCTAGGTTAGTTGAAGGTGGGCCTAACCGTGGAAGCTCACCCCGCTTTCTGGATTTGAACTGCCAACTTTTCGGTCAGCAAGTTTATCAGCTCAGCAGTTTAACCCGCTACTCCACCAGTTAAGTATAGCCTACAATTTTTTTTAAAAAACCTTTATATCAATGTGCATTGTGTGCACTGTCTATACTGTGTACATCTATCCTCCTCCTCATGTTTATTTATACTCCGTTTCTCTCTCTAACAAGGAGACTCAAAGCAGCATAGATATTTGCTTTATTTCTGCTATTCCTGAAGGAAAGGGAGTTGAAGAGTTAAACAAGCACTATAGTTCTGCCCCCAGATGTTCTACTTTACCATTCTTAGCTCTCTCTCTTTTTGAGTTCATCAGCACTATCCCCATGTTTTAAATTTCATCCTTGAAATACTTCTTTTCTTTAAAAAACAAGGACAGAAAATTAAAACAAACTTGGATTTTGATAGTTTCAGAATCTCCACTTGATAATTACAGAATGGTCTGTTATACCATTAAAACCCTCGCAAGCGTGATTGGCAGGGACGAGAGACAGGGCCTTCTCAGTGGTGGCCCCCTGTCCGTGGAACACACTCCCCAGTGAAATTAGGTAGGTTCCATTTCTCCTCTCCTTTATAAAAAAAGCTTAAAGCATGGCCATGGGCCTAAGCATTCGGGTAGCAGGCTTAGCAATAAGAATTACAATGAATAATGAGAATTGATAATGGACAGACCTCGGTCTGGGACTCTGGACACCGAATTGGATTTGGATGTGGTTGTACTGGTGTCAATAATGTTTTGATTGATATTTCTAATAGTTGCCGGTTGTAAGTTGCCCCGAGTGCCCCGGGATTTTTTAAAAGTTTGAGATATAAATATTAAAATAAATTGAAATAAATAAACTAACAGAGAAGGGCTCAGAAATGCTATTGAGGGAAGAAAAGTGGACAGCTAGAAATGCAGACCCCTTCTACACTGCTGTATAATCCAGATTATCAAAGCAAATAATCTACATTATCTGTTTTTGAACTGGATTTTATGAATGTACACTACCATGTAATTCAGTTCAAAACCGATAATCTGGATTTTATAGGGCAGTGTAGAAAGGGCCTCAGTCAAGGCTTTGTTTTCCTTCACAGCATGTTCAGTACCTTAGTAAGAATAAGAAGGAAGAGAAAGAATTGTGACTGGCAATAGCCCCATCCTGGGATTCTGATATTAGTCCCACCAGGTTGGATGCAGATGCCAGGTCTGATGGCCTCCCTATTTCCTCCTATGGGTGCTTCCAATTCATGGTGGTCCCTTCTGCAAACAGAAATACTCTTCTGCACCCAAACTTCCATGATTTAAATGTAAGATCTTACTGGCACACTGCAAACATTAAGTTTCCTTTCACCTCTAGAACAGAGCTGCTAAGCATCTCCTTTAATGGATAATATTTTTTGTACAACAAATGATCTCCATTGAAGTACTTTCAGAAACTTCTGTCTATACAACTTAAAATACTACCTACTACACACAGCTCAGCATAAGAGAGTGTATTTCAAATGAAGAGCAAACTATAAAGTTGCAGACCACTATGATTTATGTTTGCATTGGCCAATTATCACGGCACCCATAATATATTGTTGCTAGCGTCTGCTTTTCCACTCAGACATTTCCACCCCTACAAAAAGCAAAATGAAGCTACTGAACTAAAATATTATATATATATATATATATATATATATATATATATATATATATATATAAATTCCACGTACATGTCTACAATATGGACAAAGACATGTCGCAAAAAGCAGACTGGCCTTTGCAAACACAGACAGGCCGGGAGTTAGTGCTCTACTAAGAGCTAACCCAAAGAGCTGTCATACAGCCACTTCTTTTTGTGCCAGGAGCGACTTGAGGAACTGCAAGTCGCTTCTGGTATGAGAGAACATACAGCCACTGAACAAAAATATTCTGTACAAAAATATGTGGATCCCTCAAGCAATTGTTATAGAATGGAGCCTCCTGTTCTCAGCAGGAAGCCATCTGGGGTTGGTTGTTTATGTTTTCAACTTTCTGGGACAGGGAGTCAGTTGGTTAGAAACAGGACACCCTACAAGAGAAGGAAGCAGCCCCCAAACAGCACTGTCTCGCTCTGACTGCATATAGTTATACGTTGCTTTCATGATCCTGTTAAAGTATAAAACAAAGAATACTGAAAGGTATTTTCCACTGTCATCTGCACTGCTTTTGCTCTCAACTATAACATAACTGTTTGTGGTGTGACTTTTCAGTCCACTGAAATCTGAAAAAAAAAGAATCTACTTCTGAACAGAGACTTCAGTGTACTATGTTATACACGCTTATTATACACATAACATTCTGGCACTCATGGGCATGATTAGCAATTATTTCTAAACTGTTAACCTAACGATTTGTGTTTAGAGTATTATACTTGTACATATCTAACAATAAGAAATAGACTGCTTCCCTTGTTTTAAACATATTAAAACTTGAAATAGATCATACATACCTTCTAATGTAAAATCTAGCAGTACATACTCATAAGCAGAGTCTGCTTTTGTTTCCACTTGCGGCCTCTTTAGTGTTGAAAATATTTTTCCAGGGCTGCTATCATCAGGGTCTTCTAGTTTTCTGAGTCCGCACCCCATGGCCAGAGCTGACAGGAGTCGATGGGTGTATGATGTGCAGGAGAGGGTGGCGGAAGAAATGGGAATATGCCCAAAAATCTGTTTCTCTGATTGGAGAGAGAGGAAAAGTAAGGAATTTGTTTTAGATGCTGTTTAGTCTTAGCCATAAACCCAAAGTGAAAAGAACATCCAGCTCCCAAGTTAGAAAAAAGAGGGAATTTCTATCCATGCAGAGGCATCAAATCTGTAACAAGAGGCAACCAACTCAGAGCACGGCTGCTCTCAGAGGGAACATACTAAGTGCTACAAACTTAGCAGAGATTTTCCATGCCACGTCAATTTACAGCCCCCCCCCCCCCCAAGCAGTGTTCTGTTGCAGAGAGGGCACCAATGAGTGCTTTGTCTGTCCCTCTTGGCGAACTGATAATGATGCGGAGAAAAGAACTCTTTAAAAAGTTACAGCAAAACTTCCAGCGTGATTATTACTTACAATCAGGAGGTCTTGCTCTGGCGGGGCAGCAAATCGAGGAAATAAAACAAGAGCACGGTAGTCAAAGCTCAGGGAGCCCCAGCATGGTTTGAGACAAAATCATTTCCAGAAAGGAAGTCAACTTCAAGAGGAAATCACTTCTGGCATCTCAAAGGGGAGCAAAGTAAATGAAAAGCAGTTCAGATGCTGTGTTTTAAATGTGAGAGCTTGGCTCTTTCCTTCCTTTGCACAGGACAGCTGGAAAACTGCACAGAATGCTAAGGCGGTACAACGCAACCAAGTATGGAACCGGCAATTGAATCCACAATATACAATAGCTGTTTGGAGTCTCCTTGTGGAGAGAAAAAGCAGGGTATAAATAAACATACACATAATAATAAAGTACTTCCATTATTTTGATAGCCCCTGTTTGAAAATAGGATTGGAAGTTACATAAACTTTCATAAAGTGCACGAAAGAGATCCTGAAAACTTTCCCCCTGCTTTTTCACATTCTTTCAATATTACATAAAGCAAATATTTAAGCCAGTTGAGAGACCTCCATTAAACAATGACTGATGCCAAGGATTTCCAACTATTTACTTTTTTTGTTTTCATTCATCATGAGATGCAATTAAGTTAAGCCAAACCACAATGTTATCAATGCTTGTTTAAAGTTTTCAGCATGAATCAGTCTTTCAAATCTCTAGTGAGCAACCAGATAGAACATGCTCTAGTACCTACAGAAAATACAAATAATAATGTTAAAAAATCAAGTATGGATCGTTGATGTTGCAATCCCAGGTGACAGCAGGATTGAAGAGAAACAACTGGAAAAGCTGGTACGATATGAGGATTTAAAGATCGACTGCAAAGACTCTGGCACAAACCAGTCAAGGTGGTCCCAATGGTGATAGGCACACTGGATGGAGTGCCTAAAGACCTTGGCCTGCACTTAAACACAATTGGTGCTGACAAAATTACCATCTGTCAGCTGCAAAATAATGTGGGATCTGCACGCATTATTCACCAATACATCACACTTGGGAAGTGTCTGACGTGATACAATACAACAGCCAGCAGAGTGGTCTTGTTTGCTGTGGACTCATCTTGTTGTGTTTCAAATAATAATAACAATAATAAAACGGCTGCTATTAACACAAATTTAGTCCAATTTACTTTTTTTCTTATGTTCAGGTTTTCTTTCTGGGCATGCCTGATAACTGTAAATTCATTTTCTTTCCATCAACAGGGCCCATGGCATAAAACAAGCCCCCTTTTCATGGACATTTCAGTGTCAGAAGTCATTTGGCATGCTGCAAGAGGGAAACTGATTAAAAAGGAAAATAAACAAATAGCTCTATAATAGTTGTGTATAACCAGGCTATGCACCGTTATTTGAGGTTTTATAGAATAGTAACCATAATAGTTATTATTTTCTTATCCGCCTCTCCTTGTGGCTCAAGGCGGGTTACAGAATAACAAAAACATCTAAACATTGTAAAAATACCACAAATAAACATATTAAAATGTATTTCTGTAAAAGAGACATATTAAAACGTATTTCTATAAAATATGTATTAACATACACAAAACAGAGATTAAACAAAGGATACACATTTAAAATTCATGCTTAAAAACTGACTGGGCAAGCCCGCCAGAAGAGATAGATCTTTAGATGGTTTTAAAATTCGGACAGCTCATTTAGCTATTGGAACTCTTCTGGCAGGTCATTCCACAGTCTTGGGGCAGTCGATGAAAAGCTCTACTGAGTGGTGGTCACCAGTTGAGTTCTGGAAGGCTGGAGATGTCCCACAGAGGACCTCAGTGTGCAGGGCAGATTGTATGGAAGGTGATCCTCTAGTCTAGATAACCTAGACCAAAACCACAAAGGACTTTAAAAGTCAAAACCAACACCTTGTACTTTGCCCGGAAACTAATTGGCAGCCAATGGAGTGATTTTAGGATAGGTGCAATATGCTCACTCCTCAAAATTTCTATAACCAGTTTGGCTGCTGTATTTTGAACCAACTGGAATTTCTGAACTTGGTACAAAGGTAGTCCAATGTAAAGCACACTGCAGAACTCCAAACTGGAGGTTACCAGCATGTGCATGACCAACCATCTTCAAATCCTCCAAATCTAGGAAGGGGTGCAGCTGGCGTATCAGACGAAGCTGATAGTAAGCACTCCTGTCACATTTACCTGGGCTGGCATTTGGAGGGATGGATCCAGGAGCATTCCTAAGCTGCTAACAGTCTTTCAGAGGGAGTGTAACCACATCCAGAACTGACACACCTTCATCCCCAGATTAGAACCCTTGATGGCAAACACCTGTTTGGTCTGGATTCAGTTTCAATTTGTTTTTCTTCATTCTAGCTCATTACCTCCTCCAGACATTCAGAGGAGACACGCTATCCTAAGCTAGAGTTGTTTTGGATGGCATGGAGAGATGTATTTGGGTGTTATAACACCCCGCCCCATGCCTACGGATGATCTCTCCCAGCGGTTTCATGTAAATATTAAAGAGCATTGGAATAGAATGGCAGCATGTGGGACATCACATAACAGCTCTTTTTGAGAAGTAGCTATCTCCAAGCGCCACCATCTGGAACCTGCCTGAAAGGGGTGCAGCACAGTGCCTGATTCCCAGCCCCTCCAGGCGTCCCAGAAGGAAACCATGGTCAATGGTATCAAAGGCTGCTGAGAGGTCTAGAAGCACCAACAGGGACACACTCCCCTTGTCGATGTTGAAACAGAGATCAGCCACTAGTCACATAGCAGTCTCAACTCCATATCCTGCTCTGAAGTCAGTTTGAAATGAGTCAAGGAAATGTGTGTCATCCAAGGCCGCCTGGAGTTGGAGGGCAACTGCCTTTCCAATCGCCTTGTCCAAAAAAAGGGAGATTAGACACTGGTCTGTAATTATTAAGGTCCAGAGCATCCAGAGGGGGCTTTTTCAGCAGTCCATAAAATCCGTATTTGTACATTTTGGTGACTTCTTCAATTCAGCACCACAAATTATTTAAAGTTTCATTTTGTGGCTGTCCATTCATTCATGCAAGTTTTGATTTTCAAAACCTGGCAGAAATTTGAAGAAACACTTCTGGTAAATGTAATATTGCACTTAGTTGTTTTTCCAATATTAGCTTTATTGTATTGTTACTTTAAAATAACTGTTGTTTCATATTTGATTGTTTTATATGTATAGAAATATCTTAAGTGATACTTATATACTCCCCGTATTTACTTGAGTATAAAAAGCATTGTCAAATGTAATGCACACCTCTATTTTGAAGGTGTGCATCACAAAATAAGGATTTGCTGTCAAATGTAATGCGAGGTGGCCATGAAAAGGCTGGTGGGATATCCTTCCACATCAGCCTGGATACTAAGTTGACCTGCTGGGATTGCTTCTACAGCCACTTCTGACATACCAGGTAAAACAGATCATGACTACAAAGAGGTCATTCTTGGCCGAGTGATATTCAGTCATAACATGACACTATCATTTGATTTTTAATTTTAGTGACTACAAACTACCAAGTTATTCTAGTCATGGGTAGAAAAAAAAAGGAACTAGGAGGCAGTTTCAAAAAATTACTTTTACACTTGAGATACAGGAGAATGGATTTATATGGGACAGAGAGTTAGATCAAAGTCTTGAATTTGGTGTTTTTTGGTGCAAGATAAAGGTTGATGTTTAGCTTTTCCATTCTATTTTGTAAAAAAAAAAATTCCTTAACTGTAAACTGGCAATTTTAAAGTTCACATTACTGAATATGAAAGATTATTAGAATTAATAATTACAGAAACCTATAATCAAGTCTGTTTGGAATATGATTAAAGGTCTGCATAGCTAAATGAAACGAGTTATCCTGCACTGTTTAAAATATATTCACTATGCAATGTTTAATAGTCAATCTTACTCATGAATGCATATCCACTGATGAAAATTTGAAAATAGTCTTTCTAGATATCAGCCAATATTACATATTTATATATATATATATGCTCTGCATGATACTCTAATGAGAATTCATACTGCACTTGGAAGGACATCCTCGGACAACGAGGGATCGTCTAAGTAATAATTCTATCTTATGAGAATTTCCTTTCAGATTTGTGTTTTCTTTTTTGTATTTTTTTACAAAATGGTACACCATAGAAACTATTAGATTTCTCCTGAAGGCAGGAATTATCTAAACAACTGATTAAAATATAGTGATTTTCACCACTTAGAAAAATTGTAATGACATATATATCAAGTCAAGCTATTGCAATTGTTTCTGTTGAGACTTTTTTTTAGGCACACACATTTATGAGCTTCCCTGTTTTCTGTTAACAGCAGGTCCCCATGCCATGTGCAAATCTGCATTTTAAAGTTTCTTCAATTTTTGCTGTTAGTGGCATATGGCATTGCTGCGAGAGAAGCACAAGACCAACGTTTTCTTAGGCATGTGGAATTAATTATGCAGTTCTTTGACTCCTAGCCATGGAAAAACAGGACAGAATTTGATATGTGAACAGTTCTTGGAATGTACCAAATCTAATTTCCATTTGGTAAAGGCAGAAGATGGAAATTATTCTGAGTATATTTCACAAAGGTATAGTGATGTGGATAATTACAATATAGATGAAACAATTACAGTAATATTTTAAACAGAAAAAGTGAGCTTTGAAATGTTTCACAATGACCATTCCTTCCACATTACAACTTAGTATGATGGCGCTTTAAAAATAATCTGTCACCAGAGTAATCGTAATATTTTGCTTTCTACACGTGCTCAGCATTAATAGATAGCAATAGTAAAAGCTCTGTACTGTCACTTCATAGAAGGAAAGCTGAAGTTAAAGGGGAATGACTTGCAAAGCCACAAAACAAATTCAATTTCATTTTCTTGGATGCTAGTAGGATGTTCACTATTCTCAATATCCAGTCAGCAAAGGAATTGATATTATTTGTTGTGGAAGGCAGATCAGTATCAGGATGTTTTGAAGACTTGGCCCAAATGGATACAGGAGTACATGAAAAAGACTTGTCCTGACATGGAAGACCATTCTTGCTGTCATTTGGCAGGATTTGTAACAAGACTCTGAAGCTCCATGAAAACAGCAGGAAGCACTGCTGATACTGATGGGCTGGAGACTTGCTCTGAAGACTGGAGGAGGTACGTTCTGTTTCGTTAATTTGAGGGAACTGACATTTGGGCTGGAGCTGCAGGTAGTGTATTACTGGTGACATTGGAACTGTGATTGCAATATCAAGAGTTCTGGTGGTGTTTGAAGTAGTGAGCAGCCATGGAAATGTCCACCTACATATTTCATATAGCAAAGCACATTAGCTCCTCTGGATCCCTCTTGCCTTCCATAGTTTATTTATTTACAGCATTTTTATCCCGCCCTTTTCAGCCCAAAGGCTACTCAGGGCGGCATACAGATAGGAAACAATTAGATGCCATAAATATACATATTAAAAACATTGAATATCACATAATAAAAATCCATTAAAAACAAAGAAAAACTATAATTAATGTCTACCAGTTTGACTCCTTATCAATTTGCATAGTCTAAGCCGTTCAGTGTTTGTTATTTCATCATATTGCATTTATCCAATTATGGTGTGTTACCAAAAGCTTGCTTGAAGAGCCAGGTTTTCACTTTTTTCCGAAAGGTCAGGAGAGAGGGCGCCGATCCAATATCCCTGGGAAGAGAGTTCCACAGCCGAGGGACCATCACTGAGAAGGCCATGTCTCTCGTCCCCGCCAAGTGCGCATGCAAGGAAGGCGGAATCGAGAGTAGGGCCTCCCCATACAATATTAAATTCCTGGATGGTTCATAGCCTTTCTAACTTGGGAGTTGGATATTCTTTTCACTTTGGATTTATGGCTAAGACTAAACAGCATCTGCCTCCCCGCCCTCTAGATCTTGGCTGGCGCTGCACGAAGAAGCCTGGTGGGAAGATAGTTTAGATTTACACATCCAACCAGGTCTCCGCAATGTCCGTCAGGTCTGCCAGTCCAATCAGAATTAAGTCCTTACCAAATCAGGAGACCGTTTTGGAGCTACTAATATACTCTCTCATTCCCTAGGCCAAATGGTTTCCCTTTCCCGTATCTCCCCCTCCCCCATATTACTTCTATGGGAGCCCCTCGACTAGTGGTACCCCCCCTTCTTCCGAACATGTGACAATATTGATAACTGTGGTGCCATTGGAGACAGTAATAGTCATAACATGGTGAGTAAACCCATAATTACTAAGGAGAGCACTAAGACCATTGGTTTCTGAGTATTCAAGATGGAGACCTCCAGGAATTAAAGATGAAGATCAGAATACATGCCTGGATCGGGGTGCTTTGCAAAACAGAGTTAGTGGATGGAGCACACAGGTAGAATCAAGCTCAGCAGTACAATGAAGAGAAGCAGAAGGCTGAAAAGAGTGTTGGTCTGCCAATGGAAATCAAAAGGAACCTGAACTACATCTGGAGAATACTTATATCCCCAAATGAAATAAGTCATGCGTCTGACACATAACATGAAGGACATTCTTGCAACCTGCACAACAGCTGAAGGACAACCAAATGAAATATGTAGAAAAACTAAAACTACAGGTGCTTCTTCCACTGTTACAAAGTGTCATGCCCCCTGGAGAAGTGTGATGGTTTGGTTCCCAGAAAGTGGCAGGGCTACTGTCAAAAAAGCATTTATATAATGGCTCTAGAGAGGGTTCAGAATGGTGCAATGTGCAGACACAAACCATTTTTTGTGAGTCAGAGATCACAAAGAATGGAAAAACCACAAACTTCTACAAATAAATAGCGTGTGTAAAAAAAAGGATTTGCAGGATCTTAACAAAATTTAGACATCACATTAGCAAATCACATATATAGCCACACTCCAAACAAAAAGGGTTGTTGCATGAAATGATGGCAGAACACTGCTGTTTCCTTAAGCCATGGTGGATCGAATTCAAACTTACCCTTTATGTAGGAATTCCTTCCATCCACAGAGGGGGTCAGGGATGTAGTGGAAGCTTCCCACTGAAGGGATTGACAACAATTTTCTCAGAATTTCCCCCCAGGCTCATGTTGCCTTCCATGCGATTCCACAGAATACCCTAAGCACTTCAGAATGAGATGCTGCAATTGGAACTGGAATAAATCTGTCACCTCATCCACTACCTCCAGAATCACTCAATGCTTGAACTAGAGCCATTAGCTTGCCAGAAGAACTTATGTCTTTAACACGAATATTTAATGGATATTATGACTCAGTAAAATACGAATGGTAAACCTGTGCCTTCTAGTTGTTATGACATGGAAAACCCCATTATCTCTGAAATGTACTAAAGCTGATGAGAGCCCAATATTTGGAAGACTCACCTCACTACAAAAAACTTTTACGTTTTAGAATTATGCATCTTGACCAATTAGTACCAACATTTCAGATTTTCACAATTTTGCATGTTACAGGAGCAATAAAAACACACATACACTTTACAGAAGTCAAACTAACAAAGCAAAAGACAAGTAACACTGACATGAGCATAAGGCAAAAGTACGACTTGAGTCCTAGCAAACAAAATTGCTTCTTTTAAACTTTTAAACATGAAAGCTCTCTGCATGCTTTCAGGATCACCATCCAAACATTTGTTCTCTTCCTCCACTATACCACCCATGGGAGACACTATGGACTTCCCAGAAGACATCAGTGCAATATACAAAACACATGACCATATAGATCTCTGTTGCACTTTCTCACTTCACACACTCCAGTTTCTTCCTATCTCCCATCTACATGTTATTTCTTCTTTCAGATTGTATCTAGTGCCACCAATTTGGGAGGGATTAAAAACAATGTTCTAACCACCATTCTTAACTCCTCAGAGCATCCATAGTTGAATGTGGAGCCCAAATTTCTGAAAATCTTCCAGGCAAATTATGGATATTGGATTAGTGTCTATTGGTTGGAGCATCCACAACTACAGGCCCTAAACGAAAAAGAGGCATTCAAGAGCTCTATATTTTTCATGAATTTATTTCATGTTGAAACCCATTTGTCCTGTTCATGAACTGCAAATGGAGAATGCCATTTCAGAAAAAAGTATAATGACTGGAGAAAGGGAGACTATCGTTAACTTTTAATGGTTTGCTTCCAGAGGTAATATAGGATCATGCTCCACCCCTTCTGTGTATTTCTTTATAGCTCAGCATATGGACTGTTTGCATATGCTAAGTAGCTACTATGTTAAACAGTATTACAGTATTGGCCTGTGATGGCTTTAATAGTTTTTGTGAAATATTAATAAATAATAAATGCTGTTGAATTACATGATTTGTTGCTGTTCAATCCTAAATTCTACTCCTTGAATCCTGAAGTATTTGCAAATTCTAGAAGCTTGGTTTATTTATATAAATGATGTGCTTGCTTGTTCCACCTAAAAATAATAATCAGTAGATTAAAAATACCTTATTTAGATAAAACCTTCTTATAAAATCACTTTTTTTTAAAAAAAAGATATAGAATGTAGACACTTGTTTTGTTACTGAATATCAATGACACAATCTAATTCAACACAGGTATAATGCCCCTGCACAGAAGATCCTCGCCAAGGGCAAGAGGCCAGGAATAGGCAGAAAGTTGCCCCTTCCATATTTCTTTCCAGCAATGACTCTTGCCTGTGTTTTGTGGACAAAGCAATGGAAATAGAACAGGGCTGTACTGAGCTGAATGGAATCTACATTATGACATGACAGTATCCATAGTTCAAACAAAAATAATTGATAATGGGTTTTCAAAACTCTGAAACATTAAATAGTGAAGAGAAAGCTTTCTGTACATTCAACATTTGTCTGTACATTAGCATGGATGTGCAGAGGCATTAACTACCACAAGTGCATATGGAGTGAAGCAAGCATCCTGCCACTTTTGTTAGAATACTACAGTAGGCAATTTCATATGAATTTGAATTTTTGTGAACAAAATAATGAAGAGTATTGTAAATATCTGTGACAAAATTCACTGCCATACATCCTGTTTTTAATTGCCAGTTTAATGTATTTTTAGAACAGTGTTTTCATATAAAAAGACTTGAGAAACATTGTCTACTAACAAAACTCAAAAACAGATAATACTCATCTACTGTTTTTTACTGTCTGCCTAAAATTAGAGCTCTGCAATAATACAGAAATGGCAAATATAAAAGAACCCAGTTTCTTATAGATACTGAAGCATACATTGTTAAAATTAATTCCTTGTCATATCCTAGGTTTTTGGTTTGGTTAAAAAAAATCTGCCACAATATGAGAATCCAACTGTCTTATCTTAATACACATTACAATAAATTTATATTATTTACCAATACTGTAATAGAGATATAAAACATATGCACAAAGCCATGTGTTCTGCTACCCTTGTGTATATAATTGGAATGCACTCTGTTATAATTCTTTGTTAAATGGCCTTTACATTAAAGCATAACTTAATATCAAAGTAAAAGGTCAAATGATTATGATGCAATTAAACTGATCTTTTTGGCTTTGCAAAACTGAACAACATTTGATGTTCATGCTTTCTTTAAATTTCAAAACAGGCAGTTTTCCTAGTAATAACAATGTCCTGTTTAAACATTATGACATTTCCTACCCATTTCTTAAATATGTTATAACCGTCACTAAAATAATTTCTTCTTCCCTAAATAGATGGCCAATATGATTCTGTTACAAATCCAAAACAGAAATATTTGTATGTAACAAATATTAGTGGCATTGTCAAGTCTTGCTTTCCATATCCACAAGATGGCTGAATCTGAAATTACAACATCAGAAAGTACACTGGTCTTGGTAACCATTATGTTTCTCCATGGAAGTAAGACAAAAAGGGAATTACTCGCTTCAGGTCACCATCAAGGCCACAAAACATCCCAGAATTTATCGCAAATATAAAAGAAAATATATATTTTACCGTCCCATAGTTAATACTGCAGAATTTGAGTGTTGAAGGCATGTTTTCTTTCTTCTAGACACAGCTGCTAGAATTAATTAATTACGACACTTATTTTGGTTATTCCCTAGGTCTATATAAGCTACAATATGGCCCAATACAGAGTGCTACAAAAGATTCTTTGTATTTCTATTGCTGTTTTAAATATAATTACTTAAATGTAAAGTAAGAGGTATTCATATATCTGATACACATATGAATAAGAGATCACAGCAGTTAGGATAAAGGTTTGCATATATGATGGAACAATTTGTTTTACAAGTGGCAATTCTAAATACCATATGCTCCTTGCATGTTTTTATGTATTATTTTAAAATGCAATAGTGTGGTCCATTTTCCAATCCCTCTTCTCCCAGGATGTCTCCCAGGATATCTGGGCAGTGTGCGTGAAAATGAGGATCAACAGTCATTCTGCTAACAGAAGCAGTTCCATCAGCAGCATGAGAACACTGGATCCAACCATTTTGTTGTATAGTATACAAAAAATTAGAACCCAAGCAAGAGATTTAAAACTAACTCCGATTGCTTGGATTAAATAGGTTATGTACAATTGCTGCATGATATGCTGCAAAATAAGGCCACAGTAACAGAACACATAGCACTTTCCTGGCTTTTTCTCTATTGCATATAACAACATGTATAACTGAGCAAGTCATTTCACAGATAGAAGGCATTTTCAAAAAATGCCAACGCAATTTTGCAAATATATTTTAAAACTTGTGCAACTATAAGAACAGAAACGTTGAACAGATCTCTCTCCCAACAATGTAAGTTATTTACATTTGACATAAAGACTATTACAATCAACTACTGGGTTATCATAAACATTTTTACAAAATGAATAAATTACTTTTGCATAGGTTTCCCCCCCTGCTCAATACTAGTGCATACCCTATGAAAAATTAAGCGTGAACATTAATAGAAAAATAAATAAAATGTTATTAGGAATTACTCTCCTTTGCTACTGCCACAGGCAATGACATAGATTTTAGAGGAAACAGGCAATAAAAATTGTATATGGCTACTACATTGTTAAAAGACAGCATTAGTAGATCTTACATACATTATTTAAATGTGATCTTACTGATGTATCGATTACAGTTGTAATAATGACTAAAAACTCCTTATTTGACATAAAAAACAAAAATAAGCTCCCGAAAGAGTCGGAAGCTCACTTTAATACACAGAAATTAAATTAATGACATTTCACAGTGCAAGTGACATAACTGTGATTTCACTCCAATTAAAAACAGCAGATACATTTATTCTGCCAGAATAATTTGAAGATGAGGCAATGTAATAAAAAGGTTATAAAGAAAAGCAAGGAACAAATAGCTAATTTTAATTCCTCATAGTGACATGAAAAATGAGTTCTTTTTCAGGACATGATATAGGCAGTGATTCATTTTGATCCTGCACACCAAATAGACTAATAGTTGAATGTAGGTTTTGAAATATTTTAGTATTGTATTAATACAATACTTGCATTTTTCACACATTAAAAGTGCCATAAATGCACGCAATTTTAGTATATTTTAGAGCATCAGGTACAGAAATCAGAATGTTGATATAAGGAAATGGTCTTATTTTTTCATTTTTAAAGAACCTTAACATTACTAGATTCTCCCTGACAAATAAAAACAGACTGATTTGATACTAGTTAAAATATGAAAAACAGAAAGTATACAAAATTGAAAAGAACACTGAAACAAAAATATTAAAAATGAAAATCCAACACTATATGAATTTTCAGTCATTTTCAGCAAAAATGGTTCTTAGTATCTTTTTAGCCGTTTTTGCAATTTCTCAGAGAAAAAGGAATTAAATGTTTGTTCTGCAATATAAATGTACTGTACTAATAAACAGTCCATGCATGGTCTACAAATTACGAGTCTGTGTCACAAGGTAAGTATGTCAACCGATAAGGGTAAACATGATTTTACTGCTATTTGTGTTTATTAACTGAATGTTTACAAGTAAGGTATTTTATCTCCTTAAAAAAGTAAGCTCATTTTGACTTACCAGTACTTGACAAATGTGACAAGCTACAATATTACACACTTTTACTTGCTAATGTAAATACCTAAGGTTCTATTTAACAGAGTCTGTGGATGAAGGAGTAGTAAGCATTGTGTCATCTGATCTGTAATCTTTTCTAGGATGAAAGTGAGGACTTCGTGCATAGCGAGGCTTCAAAGTCATTGAAGAAGGATGAGAAAAATTCCTCCTCACTGGATGTATCCTTGTTTCCTTAAAAAAAGGACATTTCACATTAATTGTTTTATTACAATATATTCCAAGATAATCTGCTACACATTTTAAAATCATTTTGAAAAGATGAGAAATGTGAAACAAAAAATCTTGGCTTGTGAAGGAAGTGATACCTCTAGCACATATGAAATCCTTATCTGGTCTGCTCTTATCTCTGAGACAAGAAATTCCTCCCCTTCATTTAAAAAGTCTAATTTTACGATCACAATGTACACTGAGTAGTATCTAGGAGAGAGATCCCCCAACACAGCTGTAATATGAATTTAAGGTAAGATTACATTCCGTTCATGACATGATTTATCATTACCACAAGAACAAGATTGAATTTCATTTTAAAAACAATTTGGAAAATAGAGATATCTTTTCATGTTTTTAGTGTGCAGCACTATACATGTAGTGCCAAAAGCGGATGCCCCCGATTCTGCTGCCTATCAGAAATTGGCAAACCTACAAAAGAAGAGAGGAAGGTGGGTTTCTCTGAGGGCATAGATGATTATTCAAAGAACTACAAATACATGTCCTTCTTCATGGCATCTATGCTTCATACAACTGGGATATCAGGGAGCTTGCCAGTGAAAAAGGGACAGGTTAGTTAACAATGGATGAGAGCACTGCCCAACCATAACACACATCTGCTTGCACTCTGCAATCCAGGAAGCAGCATCACATGAAAGTGCAGGACTGAGACCAGATGGCAGTTCTGCAGACCTTTGCAGCCAAGCATAAGAGGTGGCAACAGCAAGAGAGAAGTGGAAAGGCGGCCATGCAGGTTGGGACTTCCATGCAAATTGATATGTCAAATCAGTGACGTTGTAAACCCATCTGTACAACCTTTTTGATGACACAATGGAGACAGCCTTCCTTTTACCATGGCAAACCAACACTAGGAGATTTTTCCAATCCTGGAAGTATGTAATGTGCATGCATCCAGAGTGTGTAGAGCCATCTCCAGTGGTGTGGAGGGCTGTGGACAGAAAGATCACATCTTGATTAAGATGCAATGGCAATACCACTTTTTGTAGGAAAACCAGGAAAAAGGAGGACTGCCTTGTTGTTATGATAATCTGGGATAAGAACCTGGGATATAGGAGCCTCAGGTGGTTCTGCCAGTTAATTATTCTGAAATATAGCTGACAGTGCCTGGTATTTCTTGGTAGTCTCCCATCCAAGTATTAACCAAGACTGACTCACCTTTGCTTTCAAGATTAGAAAGGATCTGGAGATTTAAGGATATTTAGGACCAAGACAGGTTCTCTAGCATAAATTAGAAACCACTTGAAGACTCAGAATGAATTTTATTAGCGACAATGAGTACTATAGCACCCTCTGCAGGAAATAGCTTAGATTGTAAGGATTTGTTTATATCCTCTGCTTTCTGCCAAACATATCCTCTTTTTCTTCTTATTTAAGTCACATATTCACTCCTTCCCAATATGTTGGCTTACAATCCAGCAGTAAAAACAAAATAAAAGCATTAAGTTTGTTACCGCAGAGGAATCCTACTGATGAATGGGGAAAGACAATGCTTGCCTATCTTTTTTCCTGGCAGATGTTTTTGTCCTCAGTAAATCTGCTCTCAACTGTCTAGAGTGGCTGAGCAAAGAGGAATTGGCAATCAATTTGATATCTAACGAAATATGTCTTCTTCCTACTATCTCACCATCCAACTTGAATTTTATCCATCACCTAAGACATACCCCTCGAAATAAAAGATCTTATAGGTCTTACTTTAACGGATTCTGGCTGCAACACAGGGGTTGGCATGGCTATGGCACTTTGAGCATAAACTTGATGATATGCTGTCTGAACACCATGATCAGAATAAGGCTGGTATGCAAAAACAAACAAAAACAATTTTTACAACCATATGAAAAACATACCTTTTTATGTAGGCTAAAATGTGGATATAAGGAAAGTGAAATGATTTTATGACTGTTTCCCCAAATATTTGTTTCAGTCAAATATCCATCTTGGGCTAATAGATTGAGTCCAAATTTTGGCAGCTGCTTGACAAATACAGAGGTAAATATCTGTGCATACTACTCGTAAGTTCGCTATCAGGTTCATTCCTTTTTTAAAATAACCTGCTTTCTGTCCAAGTGGGTTGGGAATATAGATGTTAGGAAAGCAAGAAAAAAAGTACAAAAAACTACAAGTTCTTTCCTGTGTGAAATACATGAACACAATTAAAGAAACCATTGAACTCCACAGCATTGGATCTTAGTTAAATGAGCCCTATCTTTTTTGGCAGTCCCACATTTCCACTGTGTTCAGTGTAAAAAAGCCTCATGCCCCTTGCTTATTGGTGTAAAATATAATTGTTGCAAGGTCAGAGACTACTTGCATCACCATGGGAGCAATGTATGTAAAGACTGAACTCTCTGAGGTCCATGATGGATTTCAAAGAGCTGTCCCTCTTTAGAATAATAAAATGCTTGGAAAAATAACTTGTGAACCAAGCATGAATGTTTGCTAGTATTCTTCTGAATATGTGTAGCAATCACAAATGTCCCATGAAGGTGTGATGAGTGAACTGGCTTGCCTAAACAATGAGAATGAAGATGAACACCCAAGAGTCCCAGCGTATTTGTTGCTACACATTGAGATAGTTTGCCAAACAAAGATTTTAAGAAGACAGTGAAGAGAAGCAGGCAGATAGGACAGGTCAAAGGATTTAAAGCACATTTAATTCCTGCTTGCCTAGCACAGGAAGGTGTTCACATACTTCTGCCATCAGGTGTTTATGGAATGATGAGAGGCAGGCTGCTGGGGGTAATGTGCGTGGGATTTTAGGGGTGGTGTAGTTTTAAATGTACTTTAATATTGTTAGGTTCGGAGACACAAAAGATGTAATTGTTTTTAACTTTGATATTCATATTTTAATGCATTTGCTCTGTTTTAGTTGTTTTGTGCCATGTTCCTTGAGTCCCAATATCTGGAGAAAAGTGGGATAAAAATAAACTAAGTTAGTAAATAAATAAAATGAGAAATTGATAGCAGCCCAGGATATATACTTAAGCATGAAGAATACAATTAAAATTTACTATGGTGTAATATAAGACCAATTTATTGGATTATATCAAACTTTGGCATGACACAGAGAAAAAAACCCTAAGATTGAGAAATATCTGAAATATACCCACAGGAGCTAGCCGTTTCAGACTGCTGCTTCAAATTCTGTAAGCCAGGATAAGAAACTGCAGTCAGTCAGATTACTGGAGGAAGTAAAAATCAGCTCATCCTCCAGAATCAGCAAGACAAGCCTCCTACTATCTAAAAATCAGAGAGTGATTTTATTTATTTATTCTCAAATAATTTCCAGTCAGAAGATGAGAAAAGTACACCACGAGGGCGCCAAAGCTCCCTTATGGCCCAGCCATCACACAGATAAATCCTTAAATATCTAAAATATGTAATAACTAAATATGCATTGTATCTTAATCATGTATCTAGAATCGATTAACTATACAGGATATATGCAGCTTTTAAAGATAAACATAAATACCTCTGGAACTGCAGCTTCCATTAGCGAAAGAGGAGGGACACATCCACCATCCTGTGTAATTTCCAGTGGTTGATATGTAATTTCAGAAGGATGCAGATAAAAGAATGAGGTGGGAGAGGCAGGGGACTGAAATAAAAAAAAATTAATAAAAATCCTGCACAATTCCAAAAATTCAAGACTAAAGGAGATAACAATAATTCCAATACAGCCACAGCAATTATTATACAGGCAGTCCCCGAGTGACAAACACCCGACTTACAAATTACTCATAGTTAAGAACAAGGGTAAGAGAAATCTCCCCCTCAGTGTGTGTGTGTATATATCTCCCCCACCAGCATCTCCCTGAAGGGACTTGGGGCAGTTTACAAGTGGGACCAAGCCTAATAACAACGAAGTTAGACAAGTAAAAACACATTTAAAACACAATAAACATATGACAATCTAATTACAAAGTTAAAACAGTAAAATATAAAATATAAAAAATCATTAAAATAAATCAAAGCCAATCTCAACAACCAGAACTAGGGCTATGATGGGCAGATCAAAATTAGAGAGGGAAATTCACTTCTGGAAGAGTTATCATGGGGAAAAAATATCTCAATTGAAGCTTTATCACCAATCCTTGTTTCTACAACAAGCCAAATGTTTCAAAATCCAATTCTCACAAAGACAGAAAGTGTGGTGAAATCTTCTGAACAGGAGCACAGGCAGTAAAACGAGCTCCACGGAGGTGTTAACCCTCCCCTATAATATTCAAACCAAATCAACCTCTCCTGTTTGTAATTTGGGGACTGTCTGTATATGAAACTATCTAAAAAAGTGGCCATGGGAAACACAGCTATAGACATAAGCTCCTGCTGGAGCTCTCCTTGCACATAGAAATGACACAGCAGCAGAAGCTGAGGAGCGGTTTTCCTATTCACCTGCCTCCTTCTCCTAGTGCAGAATTTCTACAAGTCAGGGTAGCTCCAGCAGCATGGTAATGGCGGCCGGGTAAGTAATTTTTAGGCCTTTTCTGGGAATTTTCTTTGGTGTTTGGGTGCCCTGCCGGAAGGTCCAGCAGGGCATCTAGACACCCCCACAAAAAGTGCAGGTTTTGGGAGGAGGTGTGCAGACTTTAACCTGTGCCTAATCGGGTTGAAGAAATCCAATTAGGCACGGGTTAAAGTCCTGTGTGGAACTGACTTGAGTTGATGCTTACTCCAAAATGGTTAGGTTGCTTACCTGTAACCGTGTTTCTTCGAGTGTAGGTCTGTGAAATTCACACAAATGGGTTTACTCCCGCGCATGCGTAGAATCTCGGACATACTAGCTAAAATTAAATATTTACATAAGCCCCTCCCACTCCCCCCCTCACCCCGATAGCACCACCTAGGCAGTTCCTTGCCGCCAGACAGCAGCAGAAACCTAGGGCATGACATCAGAGGGGAGGACGGGTGGGTTCTGTGTGAATTTCACAGACCTACACTCGAAGAAACATGGTTACAGGTAAGCAACCTAACCTTCTTCTTCGTGTGGTCTGTGAAATGCACACAAATGGGTGACTTAACAAGCTTATGTACCTTGGAGGTGGGTCATGCCACACAGGAAAACAGGACGGCTCTGCCAAAGGATGCATCCTTCTTCGCGAGAACGTCGAGCTTGTAATGGGCTGCAAATGTCGAGGGGTTCACCCAGGTAGCAGCCTTACAAATCTGGTCAACAGAGACACCCCGCAAAAAAGCTTGGGATGTTGAAACTGCCCTTGTGGAATGGGCTTTAACACCAATAGGTAAATCCTTATGGGCTAACTGATAGGCCAATCGGATTGCCAGGACTATCCAAGAAGCCAAACGTTGGGAAGTGAGGGGAAGTCCTAAGGAATCTTCTCTATACTTAAGAAACAACTTAGGGGACTTCCTATAGGAGGCTGTCCTATGCAAATAGAAGGACAATGCCCTCTTAACATCAAGAGAGTGAAGGGCAATCTCTAGAGGAGATGAGGGGTTAGGAAAGAAGGCTGGAAGGACAATGTCCTGGGACTTTAGGAAGAAAAGTGACATCCGTCCGGAGGACCACTTTGTCTTCATGAAAACGAATGAATGGGGGATCAGCACGGAGTGCTGTGATTTCACTAGCTCTCCTGGCTGAAGTAATGGCCACGAGGAAGGCCGTTTTCCAGGACAGGTGGGAAATGTGACATGTTGACATGGGTTCAAAGGGTGGTTTAGAGAGTTGGGAGAGGACCAACTCCAAACTCCAAGATGGGGGAGGAGGAGAAACCGGGGGAAAGGACTTTTTGTATCCCTGTAAAAACATACCCACTAAGGGATCTTGAAAGAGGGACGGGACGCCAAACTTTTTCCTGTACCAGGAGAGGGATGCTAAGTAGCATTTGATGGAAGAAAGGGAGAACCCTTTAATGGACAGGTCAATCAGGAAATCTAAAACTACAGAAGTAGGGGGCCGACTGGCAAGTGGCCAAGCGGCTGAACAAACTTACGAAATTTATCCCACTTGTAGGTATAAGCCTTTCTGGTGGATACCTTTTGGGCTGCCTGAATTATGAGGCAGACAGGATCGGAGAGGTGGGACAGGGCCTGATCCTCCACGCTGTAAGGTGGAGAGATGGCAGGTCTGGGTGTAGGATGAGTCCCTGTTGAAGGGAGAGGAGGTCGGAGTCTAAGGGAAGACGGAGGAAGTCTCCCTGGGAGGCCTGGAGAAGGGGTGTGAACCAGGGTTGACGGGGCCACCACGGGGCCAGCAGGATGCAGTCCGAGTTGTCGGACAGCAACTTTGCGACCACTCTGGGTAGGAGTGGGAGAGGGGGAAAGGCGTAGAGGAGACCCGGGGACCAGTGGTAGAGGAATGCGTCTCCTAGACAATCTGGGGATGCGTGAGGGTGGAGTCTCGCGCAATACATGAGGCAATGAGTGTTGAGGTGTGAGGCAAATAGGTCTATTTGAGG
>JARBWK010000002.1:175626254-175675503 GCA_030556195.1 Anolis apletophallus
GGCTGGGTGGCGCAGGGCCGGCCAGAGCCTTGGTTGGGTCTGTGCCACAGCCTCTTTAGATTTTTCCTTGATTTTTTTGTGGATTTAGAGGCTTTTTGTTTCTTTTTCCGGAGTGGCTCAATGGCAGAGTCAGAGGCCAACTCACGGATGGCACCATCAGTCAAAGTACTCAGAGGAGTGGGATTAAGAGGGGCAGAAGGCAGGGAGGGCTGGCTCATGGAGCGAGAGAGCCCAGTCCCTGTGGAAGTAATGGCCTGCTCAAAGAGAGGCCTTGAGCTTAGAATCCCTGTTCTTCAGGGTTCTGATAGAGAATGACCTGCAGATCTTGCAGGTCTGGGGAATATGGGATTCCCCCAGACAGAGGAGACATTTCGGATGTTTATCCTCTTGGGGCAAGGTTGCTCCACAATCTGAGCACCTTTTGAAAGAAAGGGAAGACATCTTATCTGATAGTCGAGGCAATCCGTGGTCTTTTAGCAGGAGCTAGCAGTCGGAGATCCTTTCGCTGGCTAGGCGGAAAAGGAACTGCCTAGGTGGTGCTATCAGGGGGTGAGGGGGCGGGGAGTGGGAGGGGCTTATGTAAATCTTTAATTTTAGCTAGTATGTCCGAGATTCTACGCATGCGCGGGAGTAAACCCATTTGTGTTCATTTCACAGACCACACGAAAATGAAATTAGGAGTGCCCTCCCCAAGACAGAACCATCTGCAAATGAAGTGGAGGAAGGAAATCGTTCTCCCCGTCTTGAGCTCTTTGCATTAAAAGTGCATCACACATGTAACAAACAGAGACAAAAGAGACTAAACATATCTCACCTGTGGAATACTCCACTGCCACTGTCCTGGAAGACACTGAGCAGGAGCCTATAATAATTGAAAACACAGTGAGCTAACATACCACATTGTCACATTCCTAATCCATAACTTTTCAGTTAACAAATGCGGAAAATATTACTAATAACCCAGAAAAGTAAAATAAACCAATGAAAACCACAGAAAACATTTCAGTAAACTACATTTCTTCTTTAATAGTATATTATATAGCAGACCCTCTAGAATGACTGGCTCCTGATCAGCGGCTTCCACTGACTGTGGATCATCCTGCCTTGAAGTATTAAATGGAGGTGATCTGAATATGGACACACTGAAGTGTGCATGTTCATTTTTTTGTCATTTAATATGGGATGTGATCATTTCCTTTTTATATATCCACACAGGGTCCTGCAAATAAATCCTCGTGGATACAGTGGGTCCACTGTAATTACAATTACAATGCAATTATTATTACTTCCTTTAATACCTTAGGCCCCTTCTACACAGCCATATAAAATCCAGATTATCTGATTTGAACTAGATTATATGGCATTTTAGAAGGGGTCATACTTACCAAAAGATAATTTGACTTTTACCTGATAATGGTATGTAGGCTGTTGATAAACAGGCTGAGCTACCATCACAGGAGAACTGGAAATAGAACGCGACTTAAAAAAAAGAAAAAAAAGAAAGAAACACACAAAGTATTCACTATTAAAGCACAAAGCATTTGATCAGTGATATTCAACACCAGATCAAGAAATATATTTAGGAGTGTATGAAGTATTCCACTTCACTATCTGTATGGCAGTGGTTCTCAACCTTTCTTATGCCGTGACCCCTAAATCCAGTTCCTTATGTTGTGGTGACCCCCAACCATAAAATTATTTTCGTTGCTACTTATTTTATTATTAATTATTTAATATTAAATTCAATTATTTATCAAGTGCTTTGCTATGGCTGAGTTTTCTGGCTGAATCAGTCTGCAGTACCTTTTATGTTCCTTGATTCATGTTTTGGGAAATGCTGCATTTGGCGATCCCTATGTAGACTTGTCCACAGCTGCATGGTATACGGTAGACTCCTGCAGATCCTCGCACCTCTGTTGGAGTCTACTGTATGCCATGCAGCTATGGACAAATCTACATAGGGACCGCCAAACGCAGCACCCAAACATGAATCAAGGAACATGAAAGGCACTGGAGACTAATTCAACCAGAGAAGTCAGCCATAGCAGAGAACTTGATGAACCAACCTGGACACAGAATATTATTTTTAGCTGTGCAATGCTAATCAAGGTGATTAATTCCAACATTCACACTTGCTTCCAACAGACAGGAGTTTTTTCCCACCTTGGACACCATTTCACAGATATATAAAACTCCCTTGCCTAGTTTCCAACAGATCCCAACAACCTCTGAGGATGCCTGCCATAGGTGTGAGCAGAACGTCAGGAGAGAATGCTTCAGGAACATGGCCATACAGCCCAGAAGACTCACAGCAACCCAGTAATATAAATATCTGATATATATGATATATATGATGCATTTTCATTGTTACAAATTGAATATAATTAAAGCATAGTGATAAATCACAAAAACAATATGTTTGGGGAGCATGGGCAATGGATGATAGGATTTGAAGTACCTCTGACTTCCACAGACTAGAGACCCCCAGAATTTACAGACCTGGACCAAACTTGGCACCCAGAACTCCCATGATCAACAGAATATACTGGAGAGGTTTGGGAAGAATTGACAGTGATTTAGGGGAGATGTAGTTTGCCTACATCTGGAGAGCACTGTGAACCCAAACAACTATGGATCTGGACCAAACTTGGCACAAATACGCAATATGTCCAAATCTGAACACTGGTGGAGTCTGGGGAAAATAGACTGTGACATTTGAGAGTTGGAGTTGATTGGATTTATAGTTCACTTGCAATCAAAGTGGTTCTCCCTGCATATTTGTGGCAAAGGCAGGCATGGGAATAGTTGGGCCCTCCAGGTGTTTTAGACTTCAACTTCCACAATTTCTAACAGTCGGTAGAAGGTTGCCTGGACTAAGGTCACCCGGAGAGTCACCCCTTCCTCTATCAACTCTGGGGGTGCCACAGAAGACAGCAGCGCCAGGTGGCTTCCCTCCCTACCTCATTCCTTCTTTCCTCCCAAAAACAAAAGCACAACACGAAGGAGGAAGAGGAAGGAGGAGCAGCAAAAGCAGCTGGTGTCCCCTGCAGCCAGTGGATCCTCCATGCAGGCTGGGTGCTGGTCTACTCCACTAATGCCACTGGCTCAGGCTTCCCAGCAGCACGGAGGATCAACCAGAGCCAGCAGCAGCCTCCCTCTTTCCCTCCCTGCCTTTCTCGCCCTTCCCCCAACACATGGATGGCTGCAGAGTAGACACCGGGGCTGTAACCTGGATTTAGGCAGCCTGAATTGGGGAGGGGAAGAGAGGGAACAGGTGGAAAGATGGAAGATGAAACAAGGAAAAAAGGGAGAGGAAGAAGAAAGGGAAGGAATTGAATGGGGGGAAGGAAGGAAATCCTGAGCCCTGGGGAAAACAAAAAGGGGCATTTGTCGTTGGGGGGATATTGGTAAGGGAGGATAATGTTCCAAAGAAAACTTTGCCCAAACCCTGAAGCTCCCCCCCCCCCCCTCCGAAAACAAAACAGACCCGTCTGGGAAGCAGAATGAGACTCAACTGAGGCGCCACTGACAGGCATCTCTTTCCTTCTTACACAAAAAATGACAGGAGAGAATGCTACTGAAACATGGCCATACAGTCTGAAAAACTCACAGCAACCCAGCCAGGCTTCTGCCCCTGAGGGTTTCAGGGAAAAAGGAGCACAAAGGAAGTAAAAAGGACTAGAAAGAAAAGGGGCACTGTGCATCAGCACCTTCATTCTCTCCCTCCTCCTCTTGGGGAGACCCTCCATTGTTGCATGAGGCTCCAGTCCCCGCGGCTTGTGGGAAGGAGCAATGCCCCCCCTGCCTTTTTGCGTCGTTTTTGGCGTTCTGCCTGCCCTGCAACCTGCAGGGAAGGCGGGGAGGAGGGCAGCGATGGGCTCCTTCACTCCCTCCCTCCCTCGGGCTATTTTTTGTGATCAGTTTGGTTCAGATCCAAACTGGCAGAGGGGCCCCAGCAGCCATTCCAGGGAAGTGGAGGCCTAAGGAGGTCATGCCGCGACTCGAGGGGTCGGGACCCCCAGGTTGAGAAATGCTGCCATATGGGAGGGCTAATGTACTTGGTTATCCTCCATTTGCACCCCACCTCCCTCACCTGCTCTCCTGCATTACCTGAGTAAGGCTTCCTCCCTAATTCTGCTCACCCTTTAGATTGTTCTGCCTATTGTTTATAATTTGTAGAACTCCAACTTTCATGAAAGTTTCTCTGCAGTAGATCTATGCAATTAAATCACACAACCTGAGATGTAACATTATTAGGTATCCATTCTAATAATTTGTGACCAACATCAAGAACTTGGCTAGTACTTTAAGCTTACATATCAAACAAAAATAAAGAAAAGCAAGTAAAATGAAACAAGATCCTTGAAATGGTAAATGAAATTAGACATGCCAGCATTGTCCCATAAATACTTACAGGCCATGGCTGTGGAACAGAAGTAATTTCCGGAGTATGAAAGTATGCCACTCCATTGTGATATGTGTATGGATATCCAGTTGAAGTGGTCAAGTACATGGTTCCAGCTGCTGGCATTATGCTGGACCCTAAAATAAAATAAAATAAATGCACAAACACTTTGCTGACTTAAATGAATACAACAATGAGAATGGGAAAAAATTGTGCTGATTTTAATACGTATGGCCTGGGAGCTCTTGGGCAAGCAAGCTGTAGTCCGATTCAGTGAGGAAAAAACAAGAGCAGCTAATAGCGAAGGTTCTCTGTTACTTTGCCCGAGAGAGCTGGAGGCTGTAGCCCCTCCCACTGGCTATATATCCTCTTGGGAGGGTAGGTGGGGCTTCAGCTAAAATTCTTTTATAATTCTTTCTAGAAGGTTCCGATGTTTACTGCGCAGGCACAAGAATATCATATGTACGTATTCACAGTGACCACGACAGGGTAATGGGAAAAATGGTGCTTATTTTAATGCATATGGCATGAGAGCTCTTGGGCAAGCAAGCTACAGATTCCTTAGGCTCCTTCCACACACCTGAATAAAATCCCACATTTTCTGCTTTGAACTGGGATATACAGCAGCATGGACTCGGATATTCCAGTTCAAAGCAGATATTGTGGGTTATTCTGCCTTGATATGCTGGGTTATATGGCTATGTGGAAGGGCCCTTACTTTCCAGGTAAGTATAACTCCTGCAGAGCATTTAACACTATTCAGGGGAGAAGAATGGTTTGCTTGAGCTGCAGAGAACTGTAGCCAGAAGAGGTAAAACAATCCTCTTGAACAAAACATTGCTTACAGAATATGTATATACTTTAATATACTTAACATGGAAACATTAATTAACATTAAGATTACTGCTATTTAAATTAATGGTATACATTAACAAATGATACAGAATATTATGTGAAAGGGATGAATGCAATGGAAAGAAAGAACCACAAAAGACATGCTGGGCTAAATATTTTTCACTATCTTCAGATAGAAAGAAAATCAGGCCATCTTCATCAGTAAATTTTAGGGTTGATACTAGCCAAACAGAATACCAAATAATTGTCTACAGCATGGGTTCTCAATTTTTTCCAGCCATGGAGCGCTTTTTGTAGGAAAAGTTTCTCTTGGAGCTCCAAGAAATGTTTATATATTATATCAGCGGTTCTCAAAGTGTTTTCCATGGAGGTAAAGTACAATCAAAGCACCCCCAACAGATGGCCATCCAGCCTTTGTAATAATAATAGAAGCAACCCGGGGGCCATCCAGTTCAACCCCTTCTGCCATTCAGTATAAGCACAAAGCCAAGCATACCCAACTGATGGCTATCCAGCCTTTGTAGTAGTAGTAATAATAATAGCTGAAACACCAGGGGCCATCCAGTCCAATCCTCTTCTGCCATGCAGGAAAGCAAGGAAAGCATGGGGAAAAGGGTCTGCATGGTAAGGGAAGGAGGGAGGGAAGGGGAAAGGAGAAGTAGGGAGAAGGGAAAGGGAGCCCACAGCTGAGGTTGTCAGTCTCAGCATGTTCCAGCCTTAGATGGCGATGACGGCAGGGTCCAAGCGCTGCTTCTCCATCGAGTTCTTGGTGGGCAAGGAACCACTCCCTCCAGAAGTCCCTGCAGCTGGCCCTAGACTTCCCCCCGCAGGGCCTGGAGGCCACCTTCCTTGCTGGGTGGCAGGGCTTCTGTATTCCCAGCCCAAAATCTTCAGCACTGGCTGCTTCAGCAATGGGCTCTTTCAGCTGTATGCACTTCCAGTGGTGGGGGAACCTGTCGACTGGTGCCTCCTTCCCCACCACACACTTGGAGGGGGAGGAGGAAAGAACAAAGCCTCTGACTATGGGCTCCATGTAGCACACTTTGAGGACCACTATTCTATATCATTAGAATGATCTCAAGATTTTTTCCCATTACATTTATCACCTTCGCAAAAAGGAGGAGAGAAGCAAACAAACAAATACATACGAGGAATCCCTACTTGTTGTTTTCTTATTGCTGGACCAATATTTAGTTTCTTATCCTTGTAATTTAGTTTTTCAGCCTAAAGAAAACAAAAATATACAGAAAATTGCTTCAATGTATGCATTCTATTGTGTAGAAATAATGAGTACCGTAACAGACTAACTATAACAATTTGAACAGAAGCATTTCACCTCATATTCTAACGGAATGTCTTGTGGACCTTAACTAAAATCTTTGCTAAAATCCTTGATGGAGTAGAATATTCTTAGTGGTGATAATTTCCAAGACTGAAATTAAGAAATTACTGCTTATTTGTTGGAAAGTTCTTAAGACTTTTGCCATTTGGACACAAATTTGCTTAAATAATGGCTCCAATTGGGCTTTTAAATTAAAAACAGCCCCTTTGTGAATTCTTAAAGAAAATTGTGTGTATTTAATAATGACACAATATCCAACACTTACATCTATCTATATTTTATAGATGCTGGCTACAGTGAAACATACTGTGTATAGTGGCAAGGAGGTTTGTGAATCCTAACAAATTTGTGAATCGTAATAACCATTATAGAAATTCCATAGCTGGACCAAAATAACTTTTTTTAAATGAACAGGGAAGTATATACTAAACAGTATGGGGACCTGTAGTCAGGTCCTGGGAATTTTACCCCCCCCCCCCATTTTAAATGTGGGTTTTGGCACTGTCTGGAAGCGCCCTTGGGCTTTCCTGTGTTTAAGCAGTGCAAACATCCAGCCTCAATTCTTATGCGAAATAAGGGGTGGGTGTTTTCTGGTTGCAGTGCTGCTAGCATATGACTTTTGAATCTGCAAGTGTCATAGTATGGCTGATATAGGACTACTGTACTGAACATAAATCAAGAGCATTTTGAATATGAACCTGACCTGAATGGTAAAATGTTTTTAACATGCATCTCATTTGAATTATACTTCAGTCACACGCTATGTTAAAAATGCATTTAAACCAAATAAGGGCATTCCGTTATTAAAAGAATGGGGAGCTTGTGTCACTGGAATAAAATCTCCATCATCTTTGACTAGTGGCCAGGCCGTAACCAGTGATCTCAGGTTACCCACTTCTGTGTTACAGGATTCTCCTCCACACATAAGAATGGTGACTACTTAGCATAACTGTGTAGCTAAAATATTTCTAGTGGGGGGTAGATAAAATAGTTCACTAACATTTGTAAAGAATTAAAAGTACAGCTGTGCATAGAAGTAACTGCAATAAAGTATTACGGGTAACATATATCTAAGCATATATAATACAGACACAAAATAAAAATTACCTCTTGTAATATTTTTTGTGCATCTTCCTGAGTTTCAAATGTGATGAAACCATACCTAAAACAGCATAAATTATATTCATAAACTTTCTAAATAACTTCTGTTTGATGCTGATTTAAAATTCTACTCTATAATCACATAAAATGAGCTCTATGACAACAGGCAAACAAATGGCATTAACTATGTACCTATTGAATACACTTGGTGTTAAAATGTGTTATGTACTATATGGATTATAATGAACACAAAGAACATCAGATATGCAATGCTCTTCATCAAGATGTTGTGGAACAAGCTCACAGAACTGTTGGAGGGGAAAGTTTAGCCAAATAACACCCACCCCAGTGAGATGCCATGATATTGACGCCCCAGACTTAATAAAGGGCCACTATATTGAGAAAGTAAAATATTTCAAATACATATTTATTTATTTATCGCATAGGACTTTGGTCCAGTAACAACCTGTCATGGTCCTTATTTAAAATACATACTGGTCCAGGCCCAATCAAGTGACATCAGGTTTTCCCACTCCAAGTGAAACCAATATATCCCCCCCAGCTCTGCAAGTTTTTCAAGCAAAGGCGATAGCACAACTACGTATGGAGCTCCTATTTGGTTAACCCTTAATAGTGCCATCAGATCTTTCCACTCAAAATTCCTCCACACATTATTCGCCATCCCAAACTGTGTCCCATATGCAGTTCTATGCCTTGAATCTGGCCAAAACTCAACAGAGGCCACTATCTGGCGAAACATCATAAAATTCTGGCTATATATTCACTATCAAAGCCCCAGTAACTCTTTGACCCAACTCACATTGAGCAAACTTCACCACTCAAAACGGTGCACAACAGTCCTGACAAAGATTGGGGAATTGGGCTATGATAGTGACTTCTTGAAGATTTTACTGAGATCTTTACCCTCACTAAAAAGAGGTTGCTAGAAAGGGATTATGAACAACTGCTGAGCGTGGCCAATAAATCGTTTGCCTATGAACATGGCAATTCCATTCATACAGGGAAACCCAGCCTTTTATATTGCAGCACTCACTAACCCCTCATACAGGAGAGCCTGCATGCTGGCTAGATTTAATATTATACTATCTCCGCTCCATAGAAGACTCAACGGTCTACTGAGCGATAAGAGGCTTTGTCCCTGTATCACAGGACAGCTAGATTCCATCCCACAGATTCTGCACTGCCCACTTTACCAGGAACTAAGATCTAGCTCACTATCACAAGTTATAGATTCTTTAAAAAACCATACTGACCCAGACGAAGTAATGATGCTTTTAAACTGCCAAGGAACATTTCAGTGGCAAGATTCCTGAATGAAGTCTGTAAACTGAACGTGTAGCAAATGTGAAGTTTCCTTTTTATAATCTATACTGTATTTTATACTGTCTTGTTATATATGCCAATAAAGGCTTATTGGAAAAATTGGATACTGATGTCCTCTTGTTAACAACATTCCAAAGATACTATCCTCAGGAAATGGTGGATATTTCCCCTTCCTCATCCCTGACAGTGAAGATGCTGCTCTGAGTCCCCCCTCGGGGGTTGAGAAGAAGTGGGGTAGAAATGGTAGAAATAATCCTTGGGATGATCCATCATTGCTCCTGCCAGTCATCATGCTCTAATCCTTCCATTTGTAGGCATAAGAAAACTGAGTGGATGGTTTATTCACTGCAGTGATGATGTTTTAGGACCAGGCAGAGGCATTATGGGAACACCTTCCAGTGGTCAGCTTGAGAATATCCAGGTTTGATGGACTCACCTGTCCTTTGTGGATGGTGAAAATGTCTGTCAATATGGAAGGCGGAGATAATTGCCTCAAGACAGATGGAAAAGTGGAGCAAACCATGGTTGCCTTGTCCACCATGGCATAATGAGAATGCATGTTGTGGTTCAGCCAGTTGATGAAGATGAGGGGTTTGGGGTTCAGGGCCTGGTGGTTCTGTGGGTGTCCAGACAGAAGGGGTCTTACAACAAGTTGGTTATCCAACTGAGAAAACGAAGGTGATTTTGGAGCAAGATGTTGTTGCTGAGTCAAAGAGTGAGAGTGAAACTGCTTTGTTAAGCAATAGGTAGGGAGGAGAGGATAACATTAGCTCATCTGATGAAGCACCTGACTTAGACAGAGATACCAAGCAGATATTCAGGTGCAAGAAAAGCCATGGGAAAGAAAGGCAGAAGTAGGCCTCTCAAGGTCAAAGGAACGTGTTCATGTTTTGTAGTCCTTAAATTAGGGAGAGCGCGGTTAGGATTTTAGATCAAGCAACGTTGCAACTGGAGAAACTCCTGTTGTTCCTGGTTCATGCTTTAGCTCAAGGCCCAAGATTCCTGGTTAAGTTTTGCTTCTGGTTTTATGGATTTACCTATGGATTCATGCTCTTATTTTGTTCCGTTTCCTGGATTAATGTTCATGTTTTAACACTTGTTTTTTTTATTTATCTGTTGACTTTGGGACTTGCTTTCTTTATTAACACCTGGATTTTTACCCTATTATTTGCTTAAGATGCCTTTGGCCCTTTCTTATATGTTTTATCAATAAACTGTTTATTACCACATCTGGTTTCCTGGTGAGTGTTGGCGAACTCATCAGTGCCACAATACATTTTACATGGTCATTTGGGTTTTTTGATATTGCAGTGATTAATGTGCAGAGTGAGGTAAAGCAGGATTTTGTAGCGTCAAAGTAAAGTTCAAGCGGTTAGCTGCAACACTAAAAGTCTTCAAAGTATAAGTTTCCAATATAATATTTATTATCTTGAATAGTTCTGTGGCATGGAAAACATATATCTATTCCCAAATGGGGATGTGGAATCGAGGAAAACCTCTCTTCAAACAATTCATAAATTCTCAGAGTCCTTATATCCGAATTAAATCATAAGTAAATATCATCACATATATATCGGATTAAGGAACTTCTGGGGGTCGACGGACTAAATATCAAAGGCCTTGCCGTTTCGCCGGGGAGACCCAGCTTCATCGGGACCCAAAATCATAATATTGTTTTGTATTCCACTTTTGGTCCGTGCATCTAAAACATAGAAATATATACAATAATATCATTAGGTGCATATAATCAAAAGCCCACCAATTGAACAGGACAACCCTTTTAGAAGGCTAACACATATAAATCACATATTACATACCATATTATCATTTTCATATATCTCAGAGTGGACGCAGCCACTGCTTCGCATAGTAGTCAACGGACAACACCCAACGCTAGAGGTCTCCGTTACATACTCTCCTCCTCCGTTCCAGGTGCAACCTACTCCAAAATCTCACTGATTGTTAGGGAGTCGTTATGCCCCAGGGGTAATTCGCTTTTAAGGGAATGAATCCAAAAAACCTCTCTTTGGTGTAGTAATCTCTTATGATCCTGGTATGGTTTGGGTGTAATCGTTTCCAATACCAGGATTTTAAAATCATTGAAATCGTGATAACGTCTATAATGGGTATATAATGGTGAGGATTCATTCTTAGTGCGAAATCTCGATTTATGTTCCTGGGCCCTCGTGCGTAAGTCCCGCCCACTTTCCCCCACGTAATATTTATGACATGGACATATTAAACAATAAATGACATTTTTACTCCCACATGTTGCCCCTCTTTTAAATTTGTAGGTGTGTTTGCCCTCAAGGTCTGTAATTGAGTCTTGGGAAGAGATGTGTTTGCATATTGTACAATGATAACATGGTTGGGTACACCTCTTTCCACTTGCCATGTGTTGGGGAATTCTATGATCGGCATGGATCAATAGTTGTTTGAGATTGGATGTTTTTCTGTGGGCGACCATGGGGGTTTGTTTAATCCTGGGATTGAGCTAACAATGGGCCAGTACTTACGAACAATTTTAAGAATAGCTTGGGAGTGAGGGGTAAACGTTAAGGGCCATATAATACGATCACTGGGTGTTTTAGGACGGTGTTGAAGGAGGGTATTCCTGGGGATATTATGGATTTTATTTAAAGCTTTATAGAGAATGGAGTTGGGGTATCCCCTCTCTTTCAGTTGAGTTATAAGGGCCGCGGCTGACTGTTCAAAATCTACCTCTCTAGAGCAGTTCCGCAAAGGCGGATTAGTTGGGAAAATGGCAAGTTATGTTTTAAAGAGTGAGTATGGTGTGACTCAAAATGTAAATACGAATTTCTACTAGTGGGTTTGCAATAGTTTTTTACTCTTACGGTGTTCTGTTCCCTAAAGATCGTGAGGTCTAAGAAAGTAATGGTTTGAGGACTGGTTTCAACGTAAATTTAATCGATGGATTCCATGTGTTGAAATACCTCTTAATTTGCTCAATATCGCCCTCTCCTGACCAGATAAAGAAACGTCGTCTATGTAACGATAATACTGCCTAATGGGTGCTGTTATATCTGAATCGGGGTATAAAAATTGCATTTCAAGATCGGACATAAACAAATTAGCCACACTGGGAGCTAGGGACAGGCCCATTGAAATTCCGCCATTTTGTAAATAAAAATCACCATCAAATGTAAAATAATTATAATCGAAGACTATGTCGATCAGTTCCATGAGGAACGATGTTGGGGTGCGAGGGAGGGCGAGCATCTAACAATTTATATATTACAGTCCTTGCTATCCTCAAATCTATATTTGTATACAATGAAGCAATATCCGCAATTACAAACACATCATGATCATGCAATGCCATTCCATCAATCTTAGAAATCAAATGTCCTGTGTCTTTGATAAAGGCAGGTGATGTACTCACGAATTCTTGAAGGATGGTATCGAGGAAGATAGCAAGGGGTTGTAACAGGGAGTTGGTCGCGGCGATAATTGGTCTTCCTGGCACCGGAAATGTCTTTTTATGAGTCTTCGGAAGAAGGTAAAATTTGGCTATGGCCGGGTGGCGATTGATAAGAGCAGTCCCCAGTTGTGCGGATATGTATCCTTTTTCTACCCCAGATTGTACTGTATGTGTGATGGTTTTCAAGTATCTGTCAGTGGGATCATTGGGAATGCGAGTATAGAATGTTGTGTCAGATAATTGTCTTATTGCCTCTGCCATATAATCACTCCGATTTTGCAATACCAAAGCTCTATCTTTATCCGCAGGTTTCATAATTACAGACGGATGTTGTCCCAGTTCCCGGAGTCTCGTAATGTCCTCTCTGGATAGATTGGCATTCTGTGTGTCTTTATTATGATTTATTAGAGCCACTTCTTTGGATACAACTGTTTCAAAAATCTTTAATTTGTCGGATATCACTGGTGGAACAAACGAGCTCTTGCCTTTAAGGCGGACTGGGATTTCATCCATTTGCCGGGAAGGGTGATCCTGAAAGTATTCTTTTAACCGCATCGTTCTATATAATGTAGCAAGATCTTTGCGTATGTTAAGTGTAGAGCATTGGGGGGTGAATACAAATGAGGTCCCTTTGTTCAAAATGTATGCGTCCCTGGCTGAGAGAGGCAGATCTGAGAGGTTGATGATTAGGTTGGAAGCTTTCTGTTTTTGGCCCGGTGAAAATTTTTCTTGGGGGGTTCCTCCGTATGCGGGGATGTCTCAGGTCGTATCTGGAACCGGGATTGGAGGTGGTGGATCCGTCCGATAGACCTGCAGAGTCTTCTGTGCTGGCTCCGGACTGGGTGGGTTTGTCTGGGAAGCGAACCTTGCGTTGCGTGGGTCGGGTATATGGGCGAAACTGCCATCTGTATATTCGGTTGTTGGCAAAGTCTGTTTCATCACGTTTGACCTTGCCCAGTTTCTCGGTCTTCAAGTCCTGATATAATTTGTCACATTCTTGTTGAATAGCATTGAGATCCGGGAGGTTAATGGGAGGATCAATTGTAGATTTTATATTATCAATTTCTTCATTCAAAGCCGACATCTCGGCAGTCGCTTTTGAATAATAAGAAGCATCAAATCTTTTGAACACCGGTGGACGATGTTTTCCAGGTGGAAATGAATGTAGGATCCGTCTCATATACTCCTGGTTTAATTTGGACTCTCAGGCCTCGAGGATGATTTTGCGTTTCACATAATCCGACAGCGTCGCAATGTTGAGTTAAACTCCCTAACAATCAGTGAGATTTTTTTGCACCTGCCACTCTGCTTGTTTAAACAATCCATTTTTGTGATTTAAAGACCTGCTTTTGAACCTAATGATATTATTGTATATATATGTTTTAGCACAAAAGTGAATACAAAACAATAAATGTGTTGGGTCTGCTCAAAATGTTTTTGCACTACCAATGTATGTAGCACACTGATGTGGAGTGCACCTTCCTTGTTGATCCATCTGTCTTTTACTGAAAGGTTTTTCATATGGACTCCGCCAGTCTCCAAGAAGGCATCTGTCATGATAACTATTTGAGGTTATAAAGGAAGGAAGGGGATGCAACCTTGGACATTGTTGGTATCAAGTCGCTATTCTAGGGACAAATGAACACTCCTTGGTATGTTGAGATGAAGCTGCGGGAGTTCCACAGGGTACTGAAGCAAGACAAAAGCCATGACTGAAGAGGATGAATTCTGAGTCTCATCAATGACGTCACTATTGTAGTAAAGGACATACATCTGAGAAGTATCTGGACTATCTTTTGAGGATATCCTTCAATTGCCACAACACATTGATGCTACCAACAGGAGAACCCAATACCTTTAGTCTGAAATAGAGGTGTAAATGTTCAGGAATCTAGAACGTCTTCAATAAACTTTACTGTTTGAGATGGTATCAGGCAACAGTTTTCATAGTTAACAAAAGTCTGGTGAGTGTATGCTCGATATCATCAGGGGATATCATGATACCCTCATGCCTGAGCCAAGCAGCAACAACAATCATACAGATCCAACGACGAAAACATACTCAAAACAGGTGAAGTCCAACTGAAGATCAGAGGCTAAAACAAGTCAAAAGGAATTACTAAAGAATAAAAAACTAAGCTACATCTCAAAAAAGAGAGGAATAAAGAACTGACTAAGCCAAACACGAAAGAAAACAGCTGCAAATAGTTCACTTGATGCTGCTGCTGTAGTAGATGGTAAAAAAAACCCCAGAGGGATTAGGCAACAACAGTGGGGCCATGACATTGAGGGGGTAGGTGTTGCTACCGCTGAAAAGTTTTTGTGACAGCTCTAGGACGTTCCAATTGGTGCTTTGCACAGGCACGGTGTGGGTCATAAAAACACTAAGAATAAGAAAAGTTTCTTATTGTAAAGAAAAAAATCACTAGTACACTTTGGTCCACTCCATGGAAATATTGCCTGTGAAATAGAGATATACAAGACTGTTCTATACAGTAGCAAGAAAAGTTTGGAAAATGCAGATCCAGTCAGATTCACACTTTCCTTTCCCCCCCAAATGTATCAAAATGAAGAAAGCTGATTGAATCTTGTGCACAAATACTGTAAGCACTATTTTAAATTGATATGATGTAGTTGGTATGTGAATCACCATTTCACATGATTTTTTTCTCTCCTATAATTCTTGAGAGAAAAAAGAAACAGTGCAGGGTGATTATATTCTTAAGAAAGTTGGGTGATTCTTGCCATGTTTGATGCCATAACTAACTGATAACTCAACTTGAAGGGAAAGGTTTTGGCACAATGTGGCTCAAATTCATACACAATGGAGTTAACTGGATCTTAAGACTAAACCAGGTCTGACCAATATATGGCCAACAGAATCTGTTGGTGTGGCCTACTCCGCGCTGCCCCCGACTCTGCCTCATGTGTGTCCCTGCCGCCCCCTGCCATTTGCATGTCCTACCCTCCCACCACTTTCATGTCTCCACTGCCATTTGCATGCCCCCTGTCCCCACCTCTTGCCACTGTTTAGGGGGCTTTCTCGACCTATCCCTCTTGGAGAGCTGGAGGGATGGACGTTCCTTTCTATCTTGGGGTGTTTGGAGGGGCTGTTCTTCTTATCCATTTTGGGGTCTGGAGATGGATAGGATGGATAAGATAGGAAAGGCATCCATCTTGGGGTTCTGGAGCAGCTGTTTTTCCTATACATCTTGGGAGGGGGGGTCGGTCTGGAAGGCTTCCCCTTCCTATCCATCTTGGGGTTCTGGGGGACTTGTCCAAAACAACCTGAAGGCACACAACAACAATCCTCATTAATAATTAAATATTTGCGTCCCCAAGAGACTTAGCTTATTTAATTTCGGCCACTTCTGGAAAGTTGTGCAGGTCTGAACTAAACAATTACCTTCAGTTTAACCTATTGTGTATACACGACTGTATAAATCTAGACATTTTAATACAGAAGTCTACCTTTACTCTTATTAGTAGCTATGTTCTTTGGAGAAAGCAGTAAGATAGAACACATTTAATATATGTATGAAATCACTGTATACTTTAGCTGAGGATTCTGCCTACTAGAGAGAATATTAAATATTATTAAAATAATATGTTGGGAAAGACAATATAAAAAGTTTCATTTGAAAATTAAGCATTCAACTAGGTAGGGAATCAACATTTTTCTGACTAGATTTCCAAGTTAATGATGTTGGGTCAGTAGAAACAGTGCTCAGATACCTTACTCAATATATTTCTCATTTGCTACTGCATTGTTATTTTTATAGCTGACTGTTAACTAATATTTAGAATTTTAATAAGAAACTTCAAAAATAACACTTATATTTTTACTTTTTATAGATGTAAATGCTTATAATTTTAATAAACAACTTGTAAACTAACATAATCCACTCTAGGATATAATGAAACATTGGAGGTAATGTATTGTATATTTCCACCAATTAACTCTTAGCAATTTTATAGTCATTTTTTGGAAGAATGTGTTGAGGAAATGGAAAAAGCTGCAGGGATGGGGTCAAAATTCTTTTTTTCTGTTCCTTTTTACTGGGATAAATGAAAGGGAATAACTTAGGTCCTGCCATGTTCTTGTCTATTTTGTAGGTAAAAGATGACTGGAGGTTGGAAATGGTATTGCCAGTTCTTTCTACATATGTTATACAAACTAGAGCAAATTCTATTTTGAAGATGCATTATTTTACTAACCCCTTTGATACTCCAGCTCTGTCATTTACTATTTTTACTTCTTTCACGCAGCCATACTGGGAAAAAAACTTCCTTAGGTCATTCTCGTTAGTCTAGTAAAAACAAAACAAAACAATGATTAAATCATCATATTATTCTTTAAAAATATTTAAATGTAATGTAAGGGAAAAAAGGATACCTGTAACTACATTTCTTCATGTGGTCATCTGTGCTTTTACACAAATGGGTTTTGTACCTGTGCAGAGACCTGTTAGAATGCTCTGGAGCTAAATTGCTTTGGCCACAATGCCACACCCCTCTTTTAACTCAGTGGTTCTCAACCTGTGAGTCTCCAGGTGTTTTGGCCTACAACCCCCAGAAATCTCAGCAAGTTTATTAGCTGTTAGGATTTCTGGGAGTTGAAGGCTGAAACATCTGGAGACCCACAGGTTGAGAACCACTGTTTTAACTGTACATGTCCTAACCCAAAAAAATGAACTTTTCTGCAGTTTCAAATCTGGCTGAGAAAAAAATAATAAAGGCATCAGAAATTAAGGGGAGGTAGGGTGTATTGTGTGGAGGCTCAAATGACCACTAAAAAACCCACAGTTACAACAAAGCAATCTCTTCTTCCTTCATTATGGTATCTAAGTCTCACACTAATGGGGTCACTAATAAGCTTATACCATTGGAGGCAGGACAAGTGAGGTGTTGTTTTAGGCCAGTGTGTAAGGGCCCTAAGGCTGGATCTTCACTGCTCTTTATTCCAGGATCAGATCCCAGATTATCTGCTTTGACCTGGATTATATGAATCTCCAATGCCATATAAACTGGGATAATCAGATAATCTGAGATCAGATCCTGGGATACAGGGACAGTGTGGAAGGGGCAAAGAGACCATGAAGAAGAGCTTGACATTTCTTTACTAGTTATACCTTTGATCTCAATTCAGTCCTGGTTAACTGTTGCACCTGTTCCAATTCATAAGTCATTTTGCTACTGTCTCTTTTAAATGGTCTTTTAACTTATGATGATGTTTTAGTTAATATTTTTCTGTTTTTATTATTATTGTTATTGGCATCTAATCATTACCGGTTATAAGCCTCCCTGAGTCCCCCTCCGAGGGTGAGAAGGATGGGATATAAATGTCATAAATAAATAAATAAAGTTATGAATCATAATGTAAATCTCTGATATGCAGGATATATTTTCATTGTTACAAACTGAACACAATTAAAGTATAGTGATTAATCACAAAAGCAATATGTTTGGGGAGTATGGACAACGGATGAGATTTGCAGTACATTCAATTGATTCAGCTCAGACTTCCACAGACCACTAAGACCCCCACGAATGACAGACCTGGACCAAACTTGGCACACAGAATGGCCATGACAAACAGAAAATACTGGAGGGGTTTGGGAGGAATTCACACAGATTTAGGGGAGCTGTAGTTCACCTACATCCAGAGAGCACTGTGAACCCAAACCACTATGGATCTGGACCAAACTTGGCACAAATACTCAATATGCCCAAATTTGAACACTGGTGGAGATTGGGGAAAATAGACCTTGACATTTTGTAGTTGTAGTGCTTGGATTGATAGTGCACCTACAATCAGAGCATTCTGAATTCCACCAATTATGAAATTGAACCAAACTTGACACACAAAACTCCCATGACCAACAGAAAATACTAGAAGGATTTAGTGGGCATTAACCTTGGGTTTTGGAGTTAATAATAATAGACACTTGGGAAGTGTCTGACATGTGATCCAATACAACAGCCAGCATAGTGATCTTGTTTGCTGTGTATTAATCTGGTTGTGTTTCAAATAATAATAATAATAAGTAAAGCTTATGACAGGTTCTCCCATCCTTTCTGCCCTATAATAATATTAATAATAACAACAGTAAGTCAAGCTAATGGCAGGTTCTCCCGTCCTTTCTGCCCCATATAATAATAATAATAACAAGTCAAGCTTATGGCAGGTCACCTCATCCTTTCAGCTCCATATAATACTACTACTACTACTAATAATAGTAGTCTCCTGGATTCACTGGATGAGTTTGGTGGGCATTGACCATGAGTTTTAGAGTTGTAGTTCACTTATATCCAGAGAGAACTGTGGACTCAAACAATGAGGAATCTGTACCAAATTTGTTATAAATACTTGATACCCCGAAATTTGAGAACTGGTGGGGTCAAGAGGCACTTGGAGACAGAGGGAAGAAAGCTGTGCTGCTGCTCCTCCTGCTCTCTCTCCCATGGGTGAAGAGGGCGAGCAAGGAGGAGGCAGCCTGATTGGTGGGAGGGGTGGTCAGGTGCAGAGGCCTCAGGGGAGGGAGAAAGGAAGGGGAGGGAGGAAGGGAGGGAGGAAGGGAGGAGAAATAAGGAAAAGGCATGGAGATCTTGCGGGGGCTCCACGGATAAGCTTTTCACGTGCTGAGGGGCCAGAGGAGGAGGAAGAGGAGGAGGAGGAAGAAGAGGATGAATTGGATTAATCACTGTTTTGTGTGGCTCTTTTGACCTGAGGCTCCAGCCTCCAGATAAGTCAGTCAGCCATTCTGGGGGAAGGGCCGAAGGAGGCGGCGGTGACCCCTCAGCAATGGCTGAATGACCCCCATAGGGGTCGCAACCCCCAGGTTGAGAAACGCTGGTCTAGAGGAAGACAATCGGTCATCAAAGGAAATGGAAGACAAGTTGAATTGAACAATCTGAGTCAAACTAAGCCAAGGAAAACAGCCATCCAAATCACAATACAAGTAAATTACCAATCCAAAATCCAAAGGACAATTACTAAAAGGACAATTATCAAAGATTCATTACAATCCAAAATCTGAGTAAAAAATGGTCAGAAAGTCAAAAAAAGAAACATTTAGAATAGTTCCTCTGATGCTGCTATAGTGGTTGACCAAAAAGAATTGAGAATTTGGGTGGGAAGCAAAAGGATAAGGCAACAAAGGGTAGGCAGGGTACTAGCAAAAACCATAAGTAATAGCTTTAGAAATTTTGAGCCATTCACTGTGCAGGCAATGTTTACCCATTTGTGTGAGTCAGGAAGACTATCAAGAAGAAACAATAGGTCTCACCTCTTGGTAGATATAAATAGATTGCATTATTTTGTACCTAAAACATTTCTTATAGGTTACCTTAAAACTTTAGTAAATTACAACCTTCGTGGTGAGCAGAAAAAAGAGCACAAAGAAACAACACAAAGCAAACGTCTCTTCTAATATAAATGGCCCCAAGTTTATTATTTAGTTGAAGATGTGTGGTGTTACCATGGGGCAAGGATCTAGACATCAGAAAACCACTGAGATTGATAGAAGTGGTATTCCACATGAACAAAGGCCAATATGTTGATCCCCTGTAACCTGGAAAGTGAGGTATATTCCTCAGGTGCTGAGTTTGGGCATGTCCTTAAATATTTAACTCATAGGCACACAGGATTTCTATGGGATAAGCCTCGTAAGTCCATATGACAAAACAAGATAAAAGCAAATATATGATGCCACAAGTCTTAACATTATTATGCTTATTGTTAATCTAAGGTTAGGAAAAAAATACCTTAAAATCAATTCCGCCGACAAAGATGCGATTAGGAATGACAGTTCCAAATCTTGGGGCACTTGTGGGGTTATTTAAAGGCACTGGAGACACAGTGTTAGGAGATGGAGACAAAGAATCAGTTTGCATCTGATTTGGAGTCTGCTGGGTAAGAGAACAAAGTGCTGGTAAGAGCTATTATCAACTTTTAAATTATGGATTCACAAAAGTAATATAAACAACCCCCTCTTGCAAATAGTAGTCATTGCTTATTTACTGCAGATATGAAAATACTTATACTTTCTCACTTCTACAAAAAATTAAAAAGTTAACAGACCTTTCCTTTTATTTACATAGCACTGCACACAAAGTCTAATTTCTAGATCAGGTTCATATTGTACTGTTAAGAACACTGTACTATTGTGGAAGGATTAGACTTTACACCTTACTAGTAAGAATAATGAATGGCCACCAAATCCAGCCAGCTAGAATTTCCAGACCACTATCAAAATATTAACTGAAATTGATGTGATAATGCTTACTACCTCTCCTATAGCAATTAATTCCAGACTCCAAATTTCCAGATCTCATGAAAGAGGGGTCCAATATGGCTCAATAATACTGACAATAGCAATCTGATCTCATAGAAATCCTCCTGCTGCTGCTATTTGCATGGAGACTTCTCCACCATCACCGAAAGTAAGTTCCTTCTGCCCTTCAAAGTAACAAGCATGTCCATGTTTCCCTGTAGTTATTATAGACATTTTACTACTTTAGACACATTTGAAGAGAGATGTGATGTCAAGCGTTATAAACTAATCCTTACAAATGTGTCCTACTTTTTATTAACTTTGTTTATTATCCCATAACATCTCTAAGACTCATTATAACCAAGTATAGCTTCCTATGAGACCTGTGCAGAAAATATATAATCTTACCGTAGAAACATGAAATTATGAGGAAAGAATAAAGGGGATGTTTATCTAGACCAGCTTCTTAAGCTTTTCCAGTTACAACCCCTTTCTGCATGACTCCAGATATATAGGTATATAAAATATATGGAAAATCAAACATTTACTGATAATAAAGCAGCATTTGCAAAATTTGCTAAACTGTCTCATTTTTCTATTTATGAATTACAGCTGAAGCATTTTCTGTAGAATCCGCCATAAACACTGAGCGTTGTTGCTAAAGGATTTGAAGAAATGTATAAAAAGGCCTCTGGGTGAAGTTCAGAAACCTTTTACTAGGTAAAATTCAGAATTTGTTTGTGACTCCAGCACTGAGCTAAGGGAACCCCATTTGTTTCAGGACCCATAGTTTAAGAAGCAGTTATCTATATTGATCCTACAAATATGCTAGGAAGCAAGTGTAAGTTTCTCTGAGAATACTTTAATTAAGATCCAGTTTGCAAAAATCTGAATAGAATTATATTGTAGAAGGCATAGCTGCAAACCCCTGCCTCTGGAACGCCCTCCCCAAGGAGATAAGGCTGGCCTCATCCCTCACCCCCTTCCATAAGAACTGTAAGACTTGGTGGTTTCATCAGACCTTCGATAATGACTAGTCTCAAGCCTCAAGCCCTTTGTCCAACAGTTAGGACTTGGCCTTGTACCCCATCCATTCCCCAGTTCCCAGTCATCTGAGGGAACCTTTTCTGGCCCAGATCTTCTTTATAGTCCTTTAATTGGCCCTAGAATTGAGTGGCCCCGGTCCCCATGTAGGGCCATTGCTGAGACCGATCCTTAGAGTATAGTATCTAGTCAGCCCCATTTTTCCCTTTTCCTTGGGCCAGCCCCTTATTGAAATATTTGCCCCTGGCAGCTTAACTAGCATGAAGAAGAGAGCGGAACTGGTTTTAAATTGATTTTAATGTATATGTTGTGTTAACAGTTTGTGTCTATGCTTCTGTTTTATATTGTATGTTTTTGTATTTTGCAGATGTAGAAACAGCTCTGAGTCCCCTAGGGGAGATAGGGTGGTATACAAATAAAGTTTTATTATTATATTAATATAAAAGATATGAAAAATCATCAAATAGGTAGGATCATCAACAAAATACTGTGACAGGGCATAAATATGTGGTTGTAACACTGCAAGCTTGACATTGCAAGCTTGCATCGTGTGTTTTATGAATTTTGGTTGGCCAACAAAAGTATCACCCTCTTCTGAATTTGTTCAGACAATATAAAAATCTTTAGTCCTCAGATACCAGGTTTGTAAAGGATGTATCCTCAGATACAATAATTCTGTCAAATAGCTCAGGCTGGAAGTCTGGGGTGAACCTACACTGTAAGATTAATGCAGTTTGACATTATTTTAACTGTCATGGCTCAATACTATGGAATCCTGAGATTTGTAATTTGCACACATTGGCAGAGAAGGCGAAAGACCTGATAAAACTAAAAAATCCATGATGGCAAGGCAGTGTGTGCTTCAATTCCTACAACCAAGAAAAAAGAAACAGGTATCTTCCTAAATCTCCAGTGACTCTCAGCTGGGAAGGCATTTGTTCTTTTCTCCAGATATGGTACTGCAACAGTCCATTGCTTGGGCATAAAGATGAGTTCTTACACTGAAAAGGTCAAGTGTGCTAAACTTTCTGCAATCACCAACAAGGTCACATGCAGTCCAGTGTTCTAACTGTGGTTTAGTCGATGTATATATTTCTGAGGAAGGCAATGGCAAACCTCATTGAATGTTCCTTGCCTAAGAATATCCCATGGAATTCATAGGGTCACCATAAATAGACAGGTGACTAGAACTGCACACACACAATCCATCCATCTTGTGTACTTCATAGACTGAAGAGGAAAATACCCTCCCTTTCACATTTCCTGACTCCCTAATTTGGACACAAAACCTGTACTAGTTACAACTTTTTACTTTTAAAAGGTTCACTCATTTCAAGGAGTTGTTAACAATATTCATATTTTAGCACAGTTGAAGGCAAAGGAGCTTCCAATGTCCTTGCCATTCTCTCTAGCATACCAAGTTACAAACAGCTGAGTTAGACCCTTACATATGACTCAGGGAAAGGTTTTGACCCTTCCTATGCTATCCAAAGCGCACTGGAGTTATATTTTTAAATGAACCTGTTAAGGCTTATGTACAAATTCAATTTAAGAACAAACCTACAGAACCTATCTTGTTTGTAACTTTGGAACTGCCTATATTTTTTTTATTTGTTCACATCATTTTTAACCCACTTTTCTCCTGATATGGGGAATCAAGGCGGCTAACAAAAAAAACACACCAAAATACAATTAAAATAAAGGCATTAAAATATAAATATAAAAAACGATTAAACTATTTAAATAATGAAGCACAGAAACACTAAAACATATTTAAAACTACACAATAGCTTCCTCACTTCTGGTTTCTAAACTGAAATTCCAACCACCATGCCACTAATCATTCAATAAAGGAGAACAGGGAATTTTCCAAAGTACTCAATCGAAAGTTTACCAACATAGCAGGGTCAAATAATTTGTAAATACACCCTGCCCCACACAAATGTCTAAGGCCCTTTCCACACAGCTGTATAAAATCCACATTGAACTGGATAATATGGCAGTATGGACACCCAGTTCAAAGCATATATTGTGGATTATCTGCCTTGATCTTCTGAGTTATATGGCTTTGTGGAAGGACCCTAACTTGCAGAAATCTTTGCAGAAATCTCCCCCCCCCCCCCACTTCAGTTATGCTCTTTGCTGTTGTCGTGTGCCTTTGGCCAATTCTACACTCCCATAAACAATCCAGATTACCTGCACTGAGCTACATTATATGGCAGTGTAGACTCGGTTCAAAACAGATAATGTGGATTGCCTGATTTGATAATCTGGGTTCTATGGCAATGCACAAGGGATCTTTGTTTCTAACCTGCAGCACCCCAGTGACTGGGCTTTCTTCGCAAGATGGCTCAAAACAGCTTTGCCGTGGCCTTCCTCTGAGGCTGAGAGTGTGTGACCTGGCACAAAACCAACCAATGTTCCTGATCTGAAATTTAAATCCTGGTCTCTAGAGTCACAGGTCCCTTCCACGCAGCTGTATAAAATCCACATTGAACTGTATTATATGGCAGTGTGAACTCAGATAATCCAGTTCAAAACAGGCATTGTGGATTTTCTGCCTTAATATTCTGGTTATATGGCTGTATGGAAAGGTCCATTGTGTGTCTTTGTTTCTAGCCTGCCGTGACTGGGCTTTCTTCACAAGATTATTCAGAAGAGCTTTGCCCTGGCCTTCCCCCGAGGCCAAGAGAGTGTGACCTGTCCAAACCAACCAATGTGTTTCCATTTCTGTTGCTGATCTGGAATTCAAATCCTGGTCTCTAGTCACAGGCCCCTTCCACTGAGCTGAATAAAATCCTACATTATTCTCTTTGAACTGGAATATATGGCATTGTGGACTCAGATAAACCAGTTCAAAGCAGATATCGTGGGATTTTCTGCCTTAATCTTCTGGTTATATAGCCATATATAGTCCATCCACATTGTGGAATAAATGATAAAAATAATAATAATAAACTTTATTTATAACCCGCCACCATCTCCCCAAACGGGACTCAAGGCAGCTAACATGAGGCCAAGCCCAAAATAATACAACATGATTAAACACAGAATAACAACATTACATCAAATAAATATGAAATAACCAATTAAATAAAGAATATAAAATAACATAATAAAATCGAAAACAAAGGGCGGGCCAAATGTATGAGGTAAAATATTAAAAGGTTAAAACACAGTTTGACATTGCTTTAACTGTCATGTCTCAATGCTATATTGTATATAGAAAGTGAGGCTGGATCTATACTGCCCTATATCCCAAGATCTGATCCCTGATTGAACTCTGAACAAGATTATATGAGGCTCCTTCCACACAGCTAAAGCAAATCCCACATTTTCTGCTTTGAACGGGAATATATGGCAGTATGGACTCAGATAACCCAGTTCAAAGCAGATATTGTGGGATTTTCTGCCTTAATCTTCTGGTTATATGGCTGTGTAAAAGGGTCCTTAGTGCATCCACATTGTGGAATTAATAATAATCATCTTTATGTATAACCCGCCATCATTTCCCCAAAGAGGACTCGAGGCGGCTAACATGAGGCCAAGCCCAAAATAATACAACATGATTAAACACAGAATAACAACATTACATCAAATAAATATGAAGTAACCAATTAAATAAAGAATATAAATTAACATAATAAAATCAAACAGAAAGTACGGGCCAAATGTATGAGGTAAAATATTAAAAGGTTAAAACACACTTTGACATTGCTTTAACTGTCATGTCTCAATGCTATATATAGAAAGTTAGGTTGGATCTATACTGCCCTATAACCCAACAGCTGATCCCTGATTGAACTCTGAACGAGATTATATGAGGCTCCTTCCACACAGCTAAATCAAATCCCACATTTTCTGCTTTGAACTGGAATATATGGCAGTGTGGACTCAGATAAACCAGTTCAAAGCAGATATCGTGGGATTTTCTGCCTTAATCTTCTGGTTATATAGCCATATATAGTCCATCCACATTGTGGAATAAATGATAAAAATAATAATAATAAACTTTATTTATAACCCGCCACCATCTCCCCAAACGGGACTCAAGGCAGCTAACATGAGGCCAAGCCCAAAATAATACAACATGATTAAACACAGAATAACAACATTACATCAAATAAATATGAAATAACCAATTAAATAAAGAATATAAAATAACATAATAAAATCGAAAACAAAGGGCGGGCCAAATGTATGAGGTAAAATGTTTAAAAGGTTAAAACACAGTTTGACATTGCTTTAACTGTCATGTCTCAATGCTATATTGTATATAGAAAGTGAGGCTGGATCTATACTGCCCTATATCCCAAGATCTGATCCCTGATTGAACTCTGAACAAGATTATATGAGGCTCCTTCCACACAGCTAAAGCAAATCCCACATTTTGTGCTTTGAACGGGAATATATGGCAGTATGGACTCAGATAACCCAGTTCAAAGCAGATATTGTGGGATTTTCTGCCTTAATCTTCTGGTTATATGGCTGTGTAAAAGGGTCCTTAGTGCATCCACATTGTGGAATTAATAATAATCATCTTTATGTATAACCCGCCATCATTTCCCCAAAGAGGACTCGAGGCGGCTAACATGAGGCCAAGCCCAAAATAATACAACATGATTAAACACAGAATAACAACATTACATCAAATAAATATGAAGTAACCAATTAAATAAAGAATATAAATTAACATAATAAAATCAAACAGAAAGTACGGGCCAAATGTATGAGGTAAAATATTAAAAGGTTAAAACACACTTTGACATTGCTTTAACTGTCATGTCTCAATGCTATATATAGAAAGTTAGGTTGGATCTATACTGCCCTATAACCCAACAGCTGATCCCTGATTGAACTCTGAACGAGATTATATGAGGCTCCTTCCACACAGCTAAATCAAATCCCACATTTTCTGCTTTGAACTGGAATATATGGCAGTGTGGACTCAGATAACCCAGTTCAAAGCAGATATCGTGGGATTGTCTGCCTTAATCTTCTGGTTATATCAGGCCCGGATTAACCCCTTTTGGCGCCCTAGGCCACACTTTGGAATTACGCCCCCAAACCAACCTCTACCGCACCCCCCCACCTCCACCTCGCGGTGCCGCGCGCCCTCCTTCCTTGAGTCAAAGAAGGAGGGCGCGAGGAAGAGGAGGCGGAGGGAAGCCCGCCCCCAGTGCCGGCAGCGGCCACGGGGGCAGGGCTTCCCTCCGCCTTCTCCTCTTTGCGGCACGCCCTTTCTTGAGTCAAGGAAGGAGGGCATCAGGAGTGGGAGGCGGAGGGAAGCCCCGCCTCCGGGGCTGCCAGCGCCCCCGGGGGCAGGGCTTTCCTTCGCCCCCTCCTTCCTTGACAAGGGGGCGATGGCGGGGGGGCACCATTCCCTCCACCTCCGCCACCTCGCAGCACTCTCTCCCCCGCCCTTCCCCGAGAGAGAGAGGGTTGCATTGCAGTTTTGTTTCAACATTATTTTTTGGGGGGTCCATGTGAATTGCGCCCCCCTTGGCTTGTGCCCCTAGGCCATGGCCTAGGGTGGCCTTATGGGTAATCCGGGCCTGGGTTATATGGCTGTGTGAAAGGGTCCTTAGTGCATCCACATTGTGGCATTAATAATAATCATCTTTATTTATAACCCGCCATCATTTCCCCAAAGAGGACTCGAGGCGGCTAACATGAGGCCAAGCCCAAAATAATACATGATTAAACACAGAATAACAAATTACATCAAACAAATGTGAAATAACCAATAAAATAAAGAATATAAATTAACATAATAAAATCAAACAGAAAGGACGGGCCAAATGTATGAGGTAAAATGTTAAAAGCCTGCAGGGAGGAGCGGAATATAAAACCGAAGAAATAAATAAATAAATAAATAAAATAAAAGGTTGAAACACAGTTTAACATTGCTTTAACTGTCATGTCTCAATGCTATATATAGAAAGTGATGCTGGATCTATATTGCCCTATAACCCGAGGTCTGATCCCTGATTGAACTCTGAACGAGATTATATGAGGCTCCTTCCACACAGCTAAATCAAATCCCACATTTTCTGCTTTGAACTGGAATATATGGCAGTATGGACTCAGATAACCCAGTTCAAAGCAGATATTGTGGGATTTTCTGCCTTGACATTCTGGATTATATGCCTGTGTGGAAGGAAGGACCCACAGGCTGGCATGTAGCCATGGGGGGGGTAGGCTGGAGGGGCTCAGCCCCCCACCCGAAATTCTCAGAGTGGTCCACGAGAAGGACTTACTGGTATATTATTTAAACTGTTATGTGTATCTATTCATATCATGATCTGATCACCATGCTCAATATATCCCATATCCATATTCAGTCAGCAGTCCTGCTAGCACAAGGGTGTAACCCATTGTACCAGCAACAACCTTCCTTGTTGGTTCAGGCTAAAACAAGCTGATGTGGCCTCTCCTAGTCTGCGTTTCCATGTTTTTGGACATGCGATTTTGGACATGTTTGGATATTGCTGGTTTTCATATGTGAAATATTGAAGGTTTCTATAAAGTAGAATTATGCCTAAATACTCTAAAAGCACCAGATCTTGTCTGATCTTGACAGGCATATAGGGGGGGGGGGGTAGCTTGAAGGGCTTTGCCCCCCACCCCCAAAATTCTCAGGGTGGTCCACGAGAAGGCCTTACTGGTACATTATTTAAACTGTTATGTGTATTCATATCATGATCTGATCACCATGCTCAATATATCCCATATGCATGGCGGTATTGGGATAACGATACAAAAGGTTTGCTAGGGTAGACCCTCTCTCACTCAGACTCAGCCCCACCCCCATCAAAATCCTGGCTAAGGCCCTGACACCAGGCATGGGCAAACTCCAGCCCTCCTGATGTTTGGGTTCTCAGGCGTCCCAAACACATAAGAGGGCCAAAGTTTGCCCATGTCTGGTCTACACTGTCATATAATCCAGTTCAAAGAAGATAATCCGGGTTATAAAGACATGTAGATAGGACCAGAGTCCCAAAGCTCGAAATGGCGACACCACCCTGGTTTTACAGAAGTGTAAACGAGATAAACAGAAGTTTACCAAAGGAGTAGAAACGCTGAGGAGGGAGGGAGGGAGGAGCAGAGGCGCCCGAGAGGGTTTTCGGAGTCCCTGGCTGTGCATTACAGGGGTCGACACTGACCCATACAATGCCAAGTCCTAAACTGCGTTAAGGGGCAGTGCGGATCCAGCTCCCAGCGCCTCAGGAGAGTGGGGACGGGAAGAGAGGGGCCTTCACTTTCCCATTATAGAGAGAGATACACGCTTTTCACTGGGCTCTGGGGGGTGGCTTCCCCGCGAGGACCATCTTCCTGGGCCTGTTGAATTCGGATCCAAATGGAAGAGCATTCGTTCAAGAAGCTCTATTTTCGAACGAACCAATCCGGAGGCGGCGAAACGGCCGGCGCGAGGACGGGGAGGCAAGTGGGCGCGCGAGGAGGGAAGGCAGAGCGCGCGCGAGCGAGTGCGCGCGCGCGCCGAAGGACACAAAGTCCGTTACTTGGCTTCTTTAGTTTTGGCGGGAAAAAAGCGCCGCCGCGAGGCCTCCGGAAAGAGAGGCGCGCGCGCAACCTCGCCACAGAAAAAAAAGGGGCCTCGTTCGAAAACCACCACACACACACACTGTACCCATTCGCCCGCGACCGCTCATCCCCAACCGCAGGGATTGTTCTTCTTACCACCCCAACTCCACTTAGTTTCCCCTGAATACCCCGCAGTGAGGGGAAGCGGCTTCATACGAACCGAGGAGTCGGCCTCCATCTTCCTCCAGGCACGTTCCTCGCACGCTGCTCCTTCCTCAGCCAGAGACGCGCCTCACGGGCGGGCGGGCGCGGCAAACACACACTCTCTTCCCCTTGTACGGTATCACCTACTGGGTGGGCTTAAGGCTCTTGTTTAGAGTCGCGGGAGCGCACTCTGAAAACGAGGCGGGCGGGAGCTTTATGGGTCCCTCCCTCCTCTACCTGGAATTGTTGCTCCCATTTCACACAGCTCTCTAAAATCCGCATTGTGTGTCAGTGTGGGCTCAGATGACACACTTTAAAGCAGATATTGTGGGAATTTCTGCCTTGATATTCCACAGAGCTCTATATCCCAGAATATCAAGGCAAAAATCCCACAGTATCTGCTTTGAACTGGAATATATGGCAGTGTGGACTCAGATAATCCAGTTCAAAGCATATATTGTGGGGGTTTCTGCCTTGATATTCTGGGTTCTGGACCTGATCTTTTAAGGCCCTTCCATACAGACTTTATCCCAGAACATCAAGGCACAAAATCCCACAATATCTGCTTTAAACTGGGTTATCTGAGTCCACACACAGATAATGTGGGATTTTCTTCCATCTTCTGGGATATAGGGCTGTGTGGAAGTGCCCTGGGTTATATGGTTGGGCAGATTGGCCAGTATAACATTTCCATACAGTTGCCTCTTGAACTGGAATATATGGCAGTGTGGACATAATCCAATATTGTATAACATTTTAGGGTTTTTCTGCCTTGATAATGGGTTCTGGACCTGATGTTTTAAGGCCCTTCCATACAGACTTTGTCCCAGAACATCAATCAATATCAGCTTTGAACTGGAATATATGGCAGTGTGGACTCAAATAATCCAGTTCAAAGTTTATATTGTGGGTTTTTCTGCCTTGATATTATGGGTTCTGGACCTGATGTTTTAAGGCCCTTCCATACAGACTTTATCCCAGAACATCAAGGCACAAAATCCCACAATATCTGCTTTGAACTGGAATATATGGCAGTGTGGACTCAAATAATCCAGTTCAGAGTTTATATTGTGGGTTTTTCTGCCTTGATATTATGGGTTCTGGACCTAATATTTTAAGGCCCTTCCATACAGACTTTATCCCAGAACATCAAGGAACAAAATCCCACAATATCTGCTTTAAACTGGGTTATCTGAGTCCACACGCAGATAATGTGGGATTTTCTGCCCTGATATTCTGGGATATAGGGCTGTGTGGAAGGGCCCTGGGTTATATGGCTGAGCGGATGGGCCCGTATAACATTTTAGGCCCCTTCCACACAGCTGAATAAAATCCCACATTATTTGCTTTGAACTGGAATATATGGCAGTGTGGACTCAGATAATCCAGTTCAAAGCAGATATTGTGGGGTTTTCTGCCTTGATATTCTTGGTTATATGGCTGTGAAGAAGGGCCCTCAGTGACATTATTATAACCCTGAATCTCAAGGCAGATCATCCACAATATCTGCTTTGAACTGAGTTATCTGAGTCCACACTACCATATAATCCAGTTCAATGTGGATTTTATGCACCTGTGTGGAAGTGGCCTATGTTTGGGGAACACACACTACAAAAAAAGCGCTAAAATGGGCATTTTGGATAATTATGTAAAACATTTATACACATCTCAAGCATTATTTGAGTGTGATCTTAATAGACAAGTCTTTCAAAGGTTCTTGACCTTTGGCCCTTCTACACTGCCCTATAAAATCCAGATTATCCTCATTGAACTGGATTATATGGCAGCGTAGACTCCTACAATCCAATTCAAAACAGATAATGTGGATGTGCCTATGGGCCCTTCTACACAGCCACATAACTCAGTATATCAAGGCAGATAATCTACAATTTCTGCTTTGAACTGGGTTATTTGAGTCCACACTGCCATATAGCCCAGTTCATTGTGGATTTTATACAACTGTATGAAGGGGGCCTAAGAGATCTCAGGCCTAAATACATGTGAGTCTCAGGCCCCATCTACACTGCCATATAAAATCCAGATTATCTGCTTTGAACTGGATTATATTAGCATGCATTGCCATATAATCCATTTCAAAGCAGATATTCTGGGATCAAATCCAGAGATACAGGGCAGTGTAGTTCCAGCATTAGAAGTCACTCTTTTTGTCCAAGAATGAGCCTTGTATATTTGTGCTCACCAATTTTATATTTATTTGTCACGTTTCTATACCGCCCCTCTCAGCCCGAAGACGACTCCGGACGGTTTACACAGGCAGTCTCTGCCCTCAGTACAACACAGCAACAAGGCAACCCCCCCCCCATATAATAACAAATTAACAATTATAGAGATCTAGATTTCAACATTATTGGATCCATAAGGACATTTTATCCCTAAACTCATTCAGAATACTTTCCCCTTTGATGGAAATGTTATGATTATGATGATGATTAATTCCAGGCAGGCATGTAGCCGGGGGGGCTTCAGCCCCCCACCCCCTCCCCCCCCCCGAAATTCTCCGGGTGGTCCGCGAAAAGGCCTTACTGGTACATTATTTAAACTGTTATGTCTATTCATATCATGATCTGATCACCATGCTCATTGTATCCCACATTAATGGGGTTATTGGGATAACAATACAAAAGGTTTGCTAGGGTAGACCCTCTCCCACCCAGTCTCAGCCCCCAACCAAACTCAGCCCCGAATCAAAATCCTGGCTACGGCCCTGATTCCAGGATTAAAGCTATTGGTAGCAGCAAAAATTAAAAAAATAAATACAGGTTGGACTTCTCTTACCAGGTATTCCAAAATATTGAAAATCTAAAATTGTGCACATAGATGGCACTTTTGCTTTTTGGTGGTTCAAAGTACACAAACTTTGTTTCACGCACAAAATTATGTTTAAAATAGTATATGAAATTTCCTTCAGGCTACGTTAAAGCGGAATTGAGGCTTTTAGCAGAAGTACTGTCAGGAGAGAGTGATGCACAGCAAAGGTTTTAGTATAGCTGGCTTTAGAATAGCGAGGCAGCTCGCCAAAAGCCATGACGGGAATAATCAGCTCTGATTGGTACATAGGCACAAGCAGTGATTTGCTAAGAGAACATCATGTGCCTTTAGATAAAAAGCGGCCTGATTTGCCTATAGTCCACCATGCTGCGTTGTTTACATTGTAGCTGAATGATTAGAATGCGAGCATGGGCAAATGAGGCCGTTCCTGTTGGCAGGCACAGGGGAATGGCCGTAGAAATGTTGCGATTCAAGAACATCTTGCCCATATGGCAGATAACATACTGTGAGAATGAAAAATTAATACTGCGCCACATCTTCTAACAAATAAGAGTGTAATGCTGAACAATGCTTTGTTTAATTGGGTAATGAAATGGGCTCATGAGTGTCAGCCTATTGCAAGTTGTGAAGATGGGCGGGATCAAGGGTTTGTCGCCATTGAATGTATAAAAACTGAGTGTTGGCATTTGTTCGGGGCTCTGCCATCTTAGCAGCTTTTATGCTAGGCAGACTCCGTCAGCTGATGTTTTGCAAATAAAGTTGGCTTCATTTGTACCAGTATCAATTGTTGCGTCTTCCGTCCCTGTGCCCGCACGAAAGTCGCCGCCTGAGAGTTAGAAGTATTTGCCTGGGAGTTTTGGGACTCCAGATTGCTGCTACAACGTGTATAGGATGTATATGAAACAGAATTCAAATTCTGAATTTAGATTTGGGCCCCATCTCCAAGGCATCTCACTATTCAAATGCAAGTATTCCAAAATCAGGAAAAACGTCCAAAATTTCTCTGGTTCAAAACATTTTGGATAAGGGATATTCGATCTGCAATGTATTGTACCATGAACATTTGTATTCTGTAGCATTATGATATCATCTTTATGAAATAAAGTATTTCTGGAAATGTATATGTGAAATAATAATAATCTTTATTTATACCCTGCCACCATCTCCCCAACGGGGACTCGGGGCGGCTTACATGAGGCCAAGCCCAGCACAGCATACATAAAATAATACAAAACAAAATACAAAACAATAATAAAGTAAATAAATCATAAAATACACTCGACAATATAAAATAGTACAACAAAATAAAATCATAGTTACACAGTAACAATGAGCGTATGAAATTGTATGAAAACACACAGAGTTCAATTGCTTAGAAAGAGCACTTCGATTTGGCTAAAAAAAATTATTTGCCAGTTTAGTAATGTGTATTTGAGCACCCTAAATGGCAAAACATATTCATTCCCCACTCCCAATTTCTCAGGTATGATAACCGCTGTACTGTGACATTTACAGATTGGCCCACAAATGAGCAAACATGGCTATAGTTATCGAACTGGATTTTCTTTTCCGCTTTTTCGCTCATTACAGCTGCAGAATACTTTCAAAGATGTCCACTCATTATGGACTTTTCTAGAGGGAGTAATCTTACACTTGAAAAACAAGGCACATACCTTGGAAAATGAGAAAAAATATATAAGGTGTAAACAATGATGCATTTTCATATTCTGTGCCTTGCAGTTTAGACACAACTTGATGCAATGGTTTGAGTGTTGAACAATGACTCCCTTGAAACAACACTGGGAAAACTGCTAGACAAGGGATAGAAGACACAACTAAGGGGTCTCAACCCAAACAGAAGGACCAGTCAACTGTCCTAAATATCAAATAATTGTTGAAGTATATCTTGAATTAGCAAAAATGACTGTGCCATGCAGCAATATACATACATCAATGGAAACAATATCAATAGATTAATTCCTATACAAGACTGTTATATCCATTTAACACATACATAAACATACAGGTGTTCCACATGAGAGGTTTTACTGCATTCCTGATACTCTCTTCATCCTGATCTACATATTGCTCTCGGTGGGCGCCATTATATATCTTTGGCCTTGATAAATCTGTGTTAAATGGGTATAACAATCTTGTATAGGAATATGTTATAGAAATTATTAGATATAACTTGCTTATACTATATAAACTGGTGCATGATTAACCAATATATATTGTTTCCATTTATACACATGTGCATTAACCTATTGGTATTGTTTTCATTGATGTATGTATATTGCTGCATTGTGACACAGTTATTTTTTACGAATACAAGATTATTACATAAATACATAATACAAAATACAAAAGTATTTATGTACTTTATCAGATTGACTGTTGACCAATGATTCACTTGACCATGGAAACCCACTGGGTGACCTTGAGCAAGTCACACTCTCTCAGCCTCAGAAAAACCTGTGATACGTGCGCATTAGGTACAGCATATGTCACAAACAACTTGAAGGTGCATAACAACAAATCATGTAGTTTAAACCATTAATATTCACTTTTTTCTCAGCTTCCTTCCACACAGCTGAATAAAATCCCACATTAAAATCCCACAATATCTGCTTTGAACTGGAATATATGGCAGTGTGGACTCAGATAATCCAGTTCAAAGCAGATATTATGGGATTTTCAGCCTTGATATTCTGGGTTATATGGCTGTGTGAAAGGGTCCTCAGTGCATCTCGCCACTTATTTTATCCCAATATTTTTTTCTCCACTTTCTACCAAAATCTCTGCCTGGCCATGATACAGTCTGTTCCTAAAAGTATGCTTTACTCCCTTCTGCAATTCACTTCCCTAAAGTTTCTTCCTACTTGTTAGTTAAAAATGCCATCAGATCTGTTCTTCCAAGCCTAGACAATCCTTGCAATAAATAACATGCAACTTTGACCACCGGCTGCAGTGAAATATGTGTTTATTTGATATACTTGGGAAAGAAATATGTGTTTATTTGACATACTTGGGAAAGAAGACTCTCTCGACACTGCAGCCTTGTCCCTTCTGTTGCTGTCATTCATGCAGAGAAACTTCTTGTCCTGCAACAAGAACATTAAACTTTCGAGAGCGTAGATTCCACCTACCTACCAACCCCAATATCCGTCCATACCTTAAAGTACAGGGAGAGTCCCTCACTCACCGCTACACAGTGGGAACTCTGTTCTGCCCAAGAGCGGTTGCAGGGAGGTGTCTTATTCCAAACCCCAAAGCAGTAGGAGAAAGCAGCATTTGGCTCTTGGCCTCACTTCCATTCCCTGGCTGTGCCGGTTAGTTTTCTGACACCCATCAGCATTCCTCCTCCCCCTTCCTGGGTATCATTTTGTCAACAACTTTCTACTATGTGCCAACACACACACACCACTGATTCCATATATGTGTTCAGTTGACAGGTAGGGTTGCCATATTCCAGTCCTTCCCAGCCAGACACCCGATCTGCATATTATACACATTACTATAATTATGCACATTATTTTATTTGTAGTAGATTTTATTTGTACTATAAACTTAATAATAAAACATCATGAAAACAAAAAGAAAACAAAAGCCAGAAAACAGAACACATCTCATAGTATAGTGCTATATTCTCAAGAGGGAAAAATGGGATCACGTGCCATTACCATGTTTACTGTAGGATACAAATAACCGGTCCTAGGGATGGCATATCCGTAGATGAGGCTCCAAATGAGCATGAGCTGGCATGCTTAGAATGCCAGTAATATCTCACCAACTGGATAGTATGGTAACCCCACAGATAGTCCTTCAATAAGCTATTAGTAAGGAAGAGCGATGCAAATATTTATAGCAGCCTCTGTGCAATGACTCTGTGAATGAAGAAGATATTAAAGGCTTCAATAAGCTACGCATAGCAAAATGTTCTTTATTTCATTTTTTCCTTTTGTATTTATAAATTGCTTTTCTTCTCACTAGAGCTCGTTCAACTACAGAAGAACATTAAAAGAATATACAGTGTTCCCTCACTACTTCGCGGTTCACTTATTGCGGACTTGCTGTTTCGCGGATTTCAAAAAATATTAATTTAAAATATATATCATGGTATTTTCACTGTTTTGTGGGGTTGTGCTGCCACCACTCTCCAAAAATACTTTCCCTCCCCAGTCCTCCCTCCCTCCAGCCTTGAAGGGCCTTTCCTTCCTTTCCTTAACTTTATTTTAAGTTTATAAAGACTTAAAATAGTATATAACTACTAAAATAATGAAAAAATATTAAAATAGAGCATCCCTACATTGCGGTTTTTAATTTATTGCGGGAGGTCCTGGACCTAACCCCACCAATAAGTGAGGGAACACTGTACATTGAAATAGCATTCATATTTTTGGAAAAGTACTGCAATTAAGCAAATACTTACACTTGATAATGTATATCTTCAAAGATTGTTTACAGGCATTGTCATTACAGACAGTCTTGAAGTTGCGAACAAGATAGGTTCTGTAGTTTGTTCTTAAGTTGAATTTGTATGTAAGTCGGAACAGGTACATTTTACAGTGTAACTCCAGAGAGAAACACACACACACACACACACACACACACACACTGTGGGTAGCAAAGGGAAGGAAGGGTTAAGACCCCATTTGGTAGTTTGTCTTGCTGTCTGACACCTTTTCTCCATGATAACTTTGGCAGGAATGAATTTCCCTTCTGAGGGTAGATTTCTCTCACTTCTTGTTGTCTCACTCCTGTTTGTAACTATGAGTCGTTTGAAAGTCAGATATTTGTAACTTGGGGACTGCCTGTATTATAATCTTATTTGCATTTCAAGCTATGTTGTTTACAAAAAGAAAGATCAAAAGGATCAATTGACAACCAATAAAACATTTTCAACCAATTGTTTATTTTTCTATGTGTGTGTGTGTAATGTAGACATTATGTACAATTACCTAACACTGCTTTCATAGACTAGATCATAGATCCCAATTTCACATGAAAATAAAATACATGTTTGTAGATGTGGCTGACATTTTTTCCGCTGTATTTTATAGTACAGTGATATCAACATGGCCTTCCAAGCCAGTGTTTCGCCTCTGGGGGGGGTCGGGATCCCTGGGGAGGGGGGGGGTTCATGAGTGGGTTTCAGAGGAGTTGCCAAAGACCATGGTCTTAGGAACCCCTTTGGCATAGTTGTTTGGGTTCACAGTGCTCTTTGGATATAGATGAACTACATCTCCCCTAAATCACTGTCAATTCATTCCAAATCCCCCCAGTATTTTCTGTTGTTTGTGGGGGGTTCTGTATGGGATGTTTGGCCCAATTATATAATTGGTGGGGTTCAGAATGCTCTTTGATTGTATGTAAACTGTAAATCCCTACAACTACAACTCCCAAATGTCTTTTTTTAAAAATATAATTTTTATTAGTTTTTTAAACATATAAAATGAAACAACCATACAACGAACATAACAAAACAAAACAAGGTGCACTGTGAAAGTGTCTCCTCCACCCTCACAACCATCCACACCTCTCCACCCCTTGAGGGTTTCATCACTATTCTTCTCCTCCTCCTTCAAGCATTTTGGACAGCTTACATTACACGTTAAACAGTAGATCCAACTTTTTGCTCATATCTTGATCTCGGGTTCTCCCAACTATATATTTCCTTACCCGGTCCCATCGCCCCAACAGCTTCTGCAATTTATTCTCATCCAACTCATTAACCCTAATCTCCATAATTTCAAATTGGATGTGTTCTACCAGATATCGCAGCCAATTCTTGATTGTCCATTTGGAAGAATCTTTCCAGCCTAGGACTATAACAGACTGTGCACTATCAATCATGGCTTCCTTAATTCCCCCATATTCGCCCTACAACTCCCAAATGTCAAGGTTTATTTTCCCCAAAGTCCAGCAGTGTTCACATTAGGGCATATTGAGTATTTGTGCCAAGTTTGGTACAGATCCATCATTGTTTGAGTCCACAGTACTCTCTGGATGTAGGTGAACTACAACTCCAAAACTCAAGGTCAATATCCACCAAACCCTTCCAGTATTTTCTGTTGGTTATGGGAGTCATCTGGGAGTCATCTGTGCCACGTTTGGTTCAATTCCACCATTGGTGGAGTTCAGGATGCTCTTTGATTGTAGGTGAACTATAAATCCCAGCAACTACGCCTCCCAAATTTATTTATTTATTTATTTTGTGCAATTTTACCAGTGCTCTTCTCATCCTACATAGGGGACTCACATTACAATTCCAAAGCAGGCACAGTTCGATGCCAACACAGTAAAACACATAAAACACAGTATAAAACCCCCCAAAACATTACACATTAAAATACAATTACATCAACATATCATACACATTCATTTAAGTTTTAAAAAAATATTGCTGCCTTGTGCTGGTGTGCAAACGCCTGGTCCCATAGCCAGGCTTTTACTTTTTTCCTGAATGTCAGGAGGGATGGAATTGATCGTATGTCACTAGGAAGCGCATTCCACAGATGGGGAGCCACCACCGAGAAGGCCGTCTCCCTCGTCCCCACCAGCCGCATTTGAGAAGTCGGCGGGAGCGAGAGTAGGGCCTCCCCGGATGATCTTAAATTACGAGGTGGGATGTAGCGGCAGATGCGTTCGGACAAGTAAGATGGGCCAGAACCGTATTGAGCTTTAAAGGTCAAGACCAGCACTTTGAATTGACAAATGACAAAATCAATCCCCCCAAACCCACCAGTATTCAAATTTGGGCATATTGGTATTTGTGCAAATTTGGTCCAGTGAATGAAAATACATCCTACATATTAGATATTTACATTACAATTCATAGCAGCAGCAAATTTACAGTTATGATGTAGCAACGAAAATAATTTGTTGGTTGGGGAACATGAGGAACTATATTAAGGGGTCGTAGCATTAGGAAAGTTGAGAAACACTGTTTTAAGCAATTCAATACAATTTAGTCATTGTATATTAATGTACAGAGCAAAAAATCCTAGAACTGATTGATAAACAGAACATGTAAGGACACCATAAAACTTGTTCCTTTTTAGATGGTGTAATGCATTCCCCACTGACCCTTTTAGTGCCAAGGATATCACTCTGATTTAATTTGGACACTAGATTAATGTGTCAAATATCTGCAAAATCCAGATTATAGTCTGATATATAATGTGTGTTGAGTAAGATAAGATAACGGAGTAGAGCCAAAAAGAGCAAGAGTCTAAGAAAAAGGGAACACAAACATAGCAGAAGAAATACCATAGAGGAGAAAGCAAAAGGACTCGTAGAAAGAAAGACAAAAAAACTCCACAAAATCTGGCTAGTAAATATTAGAACACTACAAAATATGCCAACTATGAAAACAAATAGACTAACTAGAGTGAAACCAACTGAAAGGTCAGATTAATTGCAGTCTGATCTTAGAATTGAATCTAGCATATGCTGTCCTTTCTAAATAAGGAAGACTGGACTAAATAAAGACAGAAGATGAAGGGTAAACAGCAGAATGAAAATACTAGTAAAATTGCCAGCACTTATTAATAAAAATGAAAAAGGGATTCTGATGCTATTTGGACTTTCCTTTGGACATTGTGACTAATTGCCTTCTTACTTTGTCTAAAAGGTTTACTCATTGAACACATATCCCTGAAGCCTATATATATTGGGATCTATCAGTCTTAAAACTGTTATGTTTTCACTTTGTTGTATGCCACTGTATTGAGCTGTATACTGGGAATGTTGATAAAATTATATACCATATGTTCTCCATTGGCACCCCCTTGTTGTGGGGGAGAGGTTTGCATACCCTAATGAAGTTGTGAGCTATGCTGGTGGTGGCATAATACCACCGGTGAGGCCTCCCATGCCAGACAGGTCACAACCGAAGTGTCTGACAAAGAGCGTCAACGGGCAGGATGGGCTCTCTAGCTTTTTGGCAACCACCCTAAGAGAAGTAAAAATCTCATTTCAAACCCGGGCAGATGGTGCTCGTCTAACCCTGTAAGGTCAACCATCTAAGAGAAGGAAACTCTAATCAAACCTACGACCTGAGGACCTTGCTGCCACCGTACAAGCTTGCTAGGCCCCAGCAGACGAACCTTTGGTTTAAAGGGTGAGGACAGTTCTGTGCACACTGCACTCCACCAGAAAATCCATTGCACAGGCTCAAAGGACACATCCAACCTTTGTCATCAACCCGCTTGTAAAAAGCGTGGGATGAGACCTTCCTAAGAATCTTCGTTCGCGAAGTAATGCCAGAGAGATATGCTCTTTGGATACCATACTTTCTCCTTACATACACTAGATTGTTTTGTATTTGTTCTGAAGTTGGTATCATTGCCATGTAGCAGGAAGCCAGTAGAAGCGAACGAGCAGTGCCAGTTGTCAGTAGCTCAATGACTGGCATTGTAGTGAAGCTTAGAGATGAGCACCCTCATTCTGTTTCCCTTCAAGTGTGAAGTTTGCTCTGCAATAAGCTACCTAAATACTAAGAGCATGAATGCCTCTGGGATTCATTGCAAAATAGTTTCAGAGAGGTCGTAATGTGACAAAATGGGTACGGAATATATTGTGAGACCATGAAGAACTTTCGCAGAGAAATCCAAAACAAACATTGTGGGAAGCTGCCGGCGGGAGTCTGCCTCCTTCATGACAATGTGCGTCCGCACACCGCTCATACAACACTAGATTTGTTGACTTCATTTGGTTGGGATGTTTTAAGCCACCCCTCTCACAGCTCCGATCTCACACCCAGTGACTATCATCTGTTCACTAAATTGAAGGAACACCTGGGTGGAAAACACTTTTCCGACGATGACGAGGTGAAAATCGAAGTGACGAACTGGCTGAAAAAGGCGGACAGAAACTTCTATGACACAAGCATCAAAAACTCTTCCCACGGACGACAAAAAGGATTGAACTGGATGGTGATTATGTGGAAAAATAATGTAATACCTATCCTACAATCCATGCATTCATTCTTTGTATTAAAAAAATCTTGTAATCTTACTTTCCAGATAACCCTTGTAACAGCACGGTTTAATATTAACAAAGTGCAGGTGGAGGAGCGTATGAAATAGCAAAAATGTCAATTGATGAACAAGACTGAAATAAAAGATGGGACAGCATTTGAAAGGAAGAACACAACGAGAGAAAACATGATAGTGTTAAGGATCAACCAAGCGTGATGAATAAGGCTACAAAAACTAGGAGGCACGGGAGAAACAGACACAAAAGCAAACACGTTTCTGTGAACGGGGTGGGTGGGTGAGAACATGTTTCCAAAGGAAGTGATAATGGATAAACTGCAGCTCTGATAGACATGAAACAATACTGCTGCGTGGGGGGAGAAGAGTATGGGAATAAATACATCGACTTATATAAATGATAAGGCAAAAAAGGACAGCATTGAGCAGCTGGTGTTTTTTGGCACTGCCATAAACAGGTAGCATACCTAGACTATGTACTGTATATATTCAATTGTAAGTTGATTTCAAGGGCAGGCTTTGGCTCCCAAAGTTATGGAATTTCCTTTGGCCCATGGAAAAGTCAAGGATAAAACTTAGAGGGCATGTAATGGAGGATGTAAAGCAAAGAAAAACAATGCCAAAAATGTTGTGAGTTTTCCGAGCTGTATGGCCATGTTCTAGAAGCATTCTCTCCTGACATTTTGCCTGTACCTATGGCAGGCATCCTCAGAGGTTGTGAGGTCCTAACAACCTCTAAGGATGCCTGCCATAGATGCAGGCGATACATCAGGAGATAATGCTTCTGGAACATGGCCATAGAGCCCGGAAAACTCACAACTACCCAGTGATTACAACCATGAAAGTCTTCGACAATACAATGCCAAAGAAGTGTGAAAATTCCCATAGTGTTCACCCTAATGATTAGATAGATGACAAAGGAACTAAATTTTGACTTTGTGAAGTGTAGGAGTATAGCTTTGGACTGGTTGCATGTGTGTATACTTCTAACAAAGCAAGTTGAGAGGGAAAGAAAAGGCCCAGGCTGCGGTAGAAGAAAAAAAGAAGCCAAAGCTAGGTTGCTGTGAGTTTTCTGGACTGTAAGGCTATGTTCCACCTCTGAGGATGCCAGGCTGCCGCAGATGTGAGTGAAACGTCAGGAGAGAATACTTCTGGAATATAGCAACCCAGTGATACTGACCATTGAAGCCTTTGACAACGAACCCAAAGCTGTTGGAAAGACCTTAGACCCTGTCCCTGCTCCTCAGGAGTGGAGGATCATGAAGCACAAACAATACAACATAGAAGATGAAGGAAAGACAGTTAGAGTCAGATAAGGCAATAAAATAGACAAATGCATCTAAACGACACATTTCTGTTCTCAAGGCTGTGCTTTCTGTTTCACACCATCTTAACACTGCTAACCTTTGAATGAAAATAAACTTTATCTAATATGCATTCAGAACATGTTGTGATGATATGCCATCCCTATAATTATTCCTACTTGATGACAGCTACATATGTTAGTTAGCTTTTTAAACATGGCTTTACCCTCCCCCCCTTTTTTTACTATGAGTATGTATGTATAGACAGGGATGAAATTGTACAAACAACTCAACTCTAGAATATACAATGTAGCTTGAATGTACATTAAAAAAAATAGCCAGGCAAATGTCTCTTTTGATGACTAAAAATGGACAGATTACACTATGCAACAAAATTTGGGTAAAAAAATCTGTTCCTGGTTTAAAAGTGTTTTTTCCTGTTTAATTGTGCGGTACTTACTTTGAAAGTAGTTGTTTCACTCCCGAAACGTCCTTTTCGTGGCTGCCACAAACTACGTTGAATTGGTTGAGACTCGGTGAGAATGTTCATTAAGAAGTGATAGCAAAATATGCTGCAGGACGTCCAGCAAAAACACAGATTTTGCAATTTAATAAACTTTTTCCATGTTTGTATGGTAGAACCAATTAGGAAATGATATTTGTAACCCAAGGCCAAAATTGTGTTACATAGTGTTATCTGTTACACTATCACTGCATCTTTTAAAAAGTGGAGTTTGTAGTTTTTGTAAAAATAAGAACAAGCCCATGGCTGAGAGGTAGCGCATATATTTTGTCTGCAAAATCTCCCATCTTCAATCCCGAGATAAAGCTCATAAAGTTCTCCGAGGCCCCATCTGCAGTGCCGCTTAATGCAGTTTAGGGGGTGCATTAGCCTGGAGCATCTGAACAATGTCCCAGGCAAATGCAGTTTAGCCCAGGTTTATCCTGGGTTTAAAAATACCTGCAAAGTGTTGTAGCCTGGTCAGATTTTGAGTGCTCAGAAGATGAGGAAGGGTATGTTGGGATAGACCCAGAGGGCCCAGAGGAGGATAGAAGTTGCCTAGAGAAAGGTGTCTTGGAATCTCCTGGCAGTTCCCACGAGACTGGCAAAAGCAATATCAGCTCTCATTAGAATCGGCTTGGCTTCTTGCTTTTGAATTTGCTCATTTTATATACCCTTCTTTAAATAAACTTTTACATACTTGATTATCTGGGCAGAGTGTGGTTTGTGGTGAAAAGGTGTTCCCGGGCTCTTTGTTGTTCATTCGTTCAGTCGCTTCCGACTCTTCGTGACCTCATGGACCAGCCCACGCCAGAGCTCCCTGTCAGCCGTCACCACCCCCAGCTCCATCAGGGTCAAGCCAGTCACTTCAAGGATACCATCCATCCACCTTGTCCTTGGTCGGCCCCTCTTCCTTTTTCCTTCCATTTCCTCCTGCATCATTGTCTTCTCTAAGCTTTCCTTTCTTCTCATGATGTGGCCAAACTACTTCATCGTTGCCTCTAATATCCTTCCCTCCAATGAGCAGTCAGGCTTTATTTCCTGAAGTATGGACTGGTTAGATCTTCTCGCGGTCCAAGGCACTCTCAGAACTTTCCTCCAACACCACAATTCAAAAGCCTCTATCTTCCTTCACTCAGCCTTCCCTAAGGTCCAGCTCTCACATCCGTAAGTGACTACGGGGAATATCATTGCTTTGACTATGCAGATCTCCGTTGCCAGTGTGATGTCTCTACTCTTCACTATTTTATCGATATTGGTCATTGCTCTCCTCCCAAGAAGTAAGTGTCTTCTGCTTTTCTGGCTGCCCTCTGCCTCTGCACCTAGAAATACAAAGTCTGTTACTCCCTCCATGTTTTCTCCCTCTATTTGCCAGTTATCAATCAGTCTGGTTGCCATAATCTTGGTTTTTTCTATGTTTAACTGCAACCCAGTTTTTGCACCTTGATTAGAAGGCTCCTCAGCTCCTCCTCGCTTTCGGCCATCAAAGTGGTATCATCTGCATATCTAAGAATGTTAATGTTTCTTCCAGCAATTTTAACCCCAGCCTTGCATTCCTCATCCCTGCACACTGCGTGATGTGTTCTGCATGCAAGTTGAATAGGTTGGGTGAGAGTTTACAACCCTGCCGTACACATTTCCCAATCTTGAACCAGTCTGTTATTCCATGGTCAGTTGTTACTGTTTCCAGGCTCTAGTGCAGGGGTGGGCAATTATTATTTCCAAGGGGCCACACGAGAGCCAAAAAATATTATGGAGGGCCACACCTAAAGGCGGAACTACATGCCAATCTACATTATTTATTTATTTATTCACTTACTATATTTACTATATATTACACATCATTAATATTAACATATTCATATATCAAGAAATATTCATATATCATAATTATTATATTATAGTTATATATATAGACATTATAATATATTGAAATTATAATATAATATAACATTATATTATATTATTTATTATATTATTATTATAAAATTCTTATACAATAATAATAAAAAACCACTAAAATAAAATAATGCTTCCTTGTAGTCCCCTTCTCTGGAGAGTTTTATGCAGAGGCTTGATGGCCATCAGTCGGGGGTGCTTTGATTGTGTATCCCTGGTGGTTGGACTGGATAGCTCTGGGGTCCCTTCCCTCTCGATGACTTCCTGTTCCCACCTTTCTAAAAACCTCCTGACAGCGAGCCTTTGAGATTCGTGACGGAAAAGGAAGAGATCAAACCCCATTGAAAGGATGGGAAACTCAGGACCATACTTGGCACGAATCCTCAATATGCCCAAATGTGAACACTGGGGAAATTTGGGGAAAATAGACATTTGGGAGTTGGAGTTGCTGGGATGTATAGTTCACTTATTAAGGATGCTCGGCGACAGCAGCGGCGCTTGCTCCCTCCCTCCCTGGCCTCCTCTTCTTCTCCCCCCTCCCTCCCTCTCTGTCGGTCGCTCTTCTTGCCTGCCTGCCTCGCCCTCTCACCCCACCCACTTGCCGCTCGCCCCACCCCGCCCGCTCTCTGCTTGCCTCACCCTCTTGCCCGTGCGCCCTCTTGCCCGCTCCGGCTTTCCCAGCACCGGTGACAGCAAGGCCAGGCAGGGGAGGCAAGCTCCCCTGCCTGGCCTTGCTGTTGCTGGCGCTGGGAGAGCTGGAGCGGGCGTGCGGACGCGTGGGCGAGGCAAGTGGCAAGCGGGCAGGGCGAGGGAAGCGGCGGGGGGGGGGGAGCGGCGAGCGAGCCTGCCTGCCTGCCTGCTGGGGCCCTTAGAATTGGCCAAAGGGCCGCATCTGGCCCCCGGGCCGTAGTTTGCCTACCCCTGCTCTAGGGCCTTCCTCCAGGAACAAACCAAGAATTGACAACTTGGAAGTCCCTGAACAGACTCAGAAGTGGAGTGGGCAGATCAAAAGACAACATGGCCAAATGGCACTACCTAGAACAGGGGTGGGCAACTATTTTTTCCAAGGGGCCACATGAGAGCAAAAAAAAGTATTATGCAGGGCCGCACCTAAAAGCGGAACTACATGCTAATCTACATAATTTATTTATTTCACTTACTATATTTACCATATATTACACATCATTAATATTAACATATTAATATATCAAGAAATATTCATATATTATTAGTATTATTATTATAATTATTATATTATAGTACAGGGGTGGGCAATAATATCCATGAAGCAATTAAATTTATATTATATCTCCCAGAACACAATTATATCAATGAAGCAATCAATTTAATATTATATCTCCCACAACAAAATTACATCAATGAAGCAATCAATTTAATATTATATCTCCCAGAACACAATAACATACCTCTTCTTTCCTCCTTTGGAAGAGGAGGTCCGGGCAGTGCGCCTTCCCTGGCGAAGCCAGGTAGCGATGGCAGCGCTGCTTACCGGGCAAAAAGGGAGGCCCGGGCAGGTAGAAAGCCATGCGTGGCTTTGTTTACGGCAAAAGCAAGCAAGGGAGGCGAACCCGGGGTCCCCTTCCTCTTGTTCATGTTGCCAACAAACTCCGGAGGATGCCCCGCCCCTGGCGTGTTCGGCGATGCCGGCTGCGACGTCATCGCAGGAGACGCTCAGGGGCGGGGCATCCTCCGGAGTTTGCCAGCGTCTTGGCGGAGGAGGGACCCCGCTTCGCCTATGCTTGTTTTTCGCCAGATACAAAGCAAAAAGCATAGGAGGCGAACGCGGGGTCCCCTTCCTCTCGTTCACGTTGGCAAACAAACTGCGGAGGAAGCGCCGCCCCCTGAGCGTGTTCGGCGATGCCAGCTGCGATGTCATCGCGGGAGACGCTCAGGGGGTGGGGCGTCCTCCGGAGTTTGTTTTCAAGCGTGTGAGAGAGGAAGGGGATCCCGCGTTCGCCTCCCTTGCTTGCTTTTGCCGTAAACAAAGCCACGCATGGCTTTCTACCTGCCCGGGCCTCCCTTTTTCGCCTGGTAAGCAGCGCTGCAACCGGCTCCCTCTCTCCCCCGGTAAGCAGCGCTGCCCAAGGCCCTTTGGGCTGGATGGGAGCGCCCAAGGGGCCGCATCTGGCCCCCGGGCCGCCAAATGCCCATCCCTGCTCTAGTGCAACACAAAGATTCAGACCTTTAAGTAAAGTCTGGAACTTTGCAGATATGGGGTGTATGGGATCTGTTTTCTGAGATCGCCACATGCAAACCCAGCAGACAGTCCCTACAGCCATCCTGCCTCTGTGGACCCAGGCAGCCCAGAAAGGAAGAATGGCAGTGAATATCCGTTGGGTTTACATTTCAACTGTAGAATAAGGTCAAGCATCTTTCTTGGATACCTCATATATTATTCTAACTAAAACACAGAATGGATTTACTGTCACTTGCAACTACTACTACTACTGTAGCAGATTACCATACTCCCACAAGGCAGGCTGCTCGTGCAGACGCAGTAGAAGGAGGAGACAGACAACAGGATTTCTCAGAAAGCTCAGTTTACTTTGTTTCCACAGCTGCGAGTCCGTCCCGGCACAACATGGTGCTTCAAGGGGGCGGCCCCTCCTCCTTGTGAGGCACATATTTATACAAGCATCAGGGTTCAACTTATGGTTGCCCAAAATCTTATTATTGGTTAAAAGTTATGTCGCAGCTAAAATTGCAGCCTATCATAATGCAACACGGACTGTCCACGCTTCATTCTTGAAGATACAGTGTTTCTTATCTCTTGCATTCCTGCCCATGCCCAGTCTGACTCCCTTAGTATGGCTCCTTCTCTGTTCTGCTGTCTCTGGGCAGATTATTGCTAACATACGGGCACTTGGAGCATCTCCTCTCGGGAGGGGTACTTTTTACTCTTTAACCCCCTTCATTCCCTACTGTTTTTCGTTGCTAGTGATACCTGAGAACTTGCAACTACAATTATACATCATCATATCTTTTTTGTAAGATCTCCAGCAATAATCATATCAATCTGGCTTATTCTGTAAACATAAACATCTCATTTTCTGCACATTAATGACTCTCTTCTGAGTTGTAACATGAATCACATTCTCAATGGTCCTCCTAATCAAGAGAACAAGGCATGGTGGTATTAATAAAACAAGAACAATTATCACAAACATAATGAAGCCCACAATCACCAACTCTTTCAACCAAGCCACATTTGGCAACCATGAAGTTAGCCATGAAAACTGAAATGGTTCATTAACATTATGTTGAATCATGACCTGTAGCTTTTCTAGGTCATCTTCTATTGTTTGGTTCAATTTATGAAATTGTATTTAGCAGTTGCCTTTTGATCATTGCACAAAATCCTCCCTTTGCTGTCAAGAGGTAATCTAAGGCCATTTTCTGCTGTATCTCCATTTGACTTAACTCTTCCGCTTCAGTTTGCAATGCTCTAACTATTTTCCCAGTGGCACTGATGGATTTTCTAGGCGACAGATGAGCCTCACAATGCTCTTTTGATTGTCCTGGGCTATTATTCCTGGGTATGACCCTAAAGACAGAATCTCAGTGATGGCTCCGGCTCCTACCCTTTGGGCTTTTGGTGTCAGACAGTTGATCCTCAATTATCACTGTGTCATCACACCCAGCACCCATTTTCTCTGGCTGGAACCCCCCTCTTCTGCCTTTCTCTGGGTTGGGTTCCTTTGATGATTCACACTGGTAGGGTTAGAAAGCCCACACCAACACACTGATACCTCCCGGGATGATAGCTATTAGCCCATTTGACAAAAAAGAACCACATGTTGGGGTCTCTTTATCTATCGAACTGAACAGATGCTGCCACTAATATAGTTGCATTTTATCTCAAACATAGGATAGTTAGGATACAGCTCTCTCTATTCCATGTCAGACAGATTCTGAGTCTTGACATAACTGAAGTTGTGGCCTTTGCATATGGTGATCTGTGCAATGAGTGTAACTTTTGAAACAAAATGTAATTGGGTCTCTCCAGCATTGCTGAGGACATTGAATTGTTAACTGCAATTCTCCAAGCGTTATTTGAGGACCCTTGCTTTTTAAAGGTAGGGATAAGAATGACCCTACTGTTTTTTGTATATGCATGTATCAATGTACTATCTGAAACATATGTTGTATCTGTATCTTGATCCAATTGCCCTGCGT